>JASDQU011028882.1:15228-46576 GCA_032191745.1 Picea mariana | reverse complement strand
TAAAAAGGGCATTTTTAACAAAGTCGCTGATATGCTTTCCAGGCCTATTATTAGTGCTTCAGTTATTCTTAAGAAGAGTCCTATAATGCATGAAAGTTATGTGGAGCAATTTGCTTTAGATACTGACTTTAAGGAAGTGTATGAAACTTTGTGCCACTTTAACCATGTTGAAGAATTGGATTATCATGTGCATAATAATCTCTTGTATCATCTTGGCAAGTTGTGTATTCCACAGGGAGAAAGAATCAACATCATAAGAGAAGTGCATTCTTCTCTTATTACTGGTCATTTTGGTGTAGGCAAGACAGTGACTAATTTGCAAAGATACTTCTACTAGCCTAAGATGAATGAAAGTGTTTCGCGATATGTTCGGGGATGTTCGTTGTGTGCTACAAGTAAACCTAGTAATCAAAAGTTGGGTTTGTACACTCCACTTCCAGTTCCTTCTCGGCCTTGGGAAAGTATTTCCATGGATTTTGTTGGTGGTTTACCTATGTCGAGAAGAGGTCATGATTATCTTTATGTTGTGGTTGATCATTTTAGTAAGATGTGTATTTTGATGCCTTGTACTAAGCAGGTAATAGCAGAACAAACGACACAGTTGTTCTTTCAAAATGTTTGGGTGCATTTTGGATTGCCTAAGTCAATTATTTCTGATCAGGATTCTCAATTTGTTGGAAGTTTTTGGTTGATTTTATGGGCACTCATGGACACCAAGCTTAAAAAGAGCACATCTTTCCATCCATAGACAGATGGTCAGACAGAGGTGGTGAATCGTATAGTGGTACATCTTCTTCATGCTTATTGCAGCAAGCATCCTAAACTTTGGGATGAACATTTACACTACATTCAGCATGCATACAATCGAGCTAAGCACTCTTCGATGCAAATGTTACCATTTGAAGAATGTTTTGGCTATTTTCCGAAGTCGCCTTTAGATTTTATCTTTGGGAAAGATATTGTTGTTGATGGTCAATATGAAATTGATAGGGCAGAGAAGTTCATTGAACAAATTCAGTCGATACATCAGGTGGTGCAAGAGCAATTGGAAAAGAGTCAGGCCAAGTACAAGACGAGACATGACAAGCATCGTTTTGATCACAGTTTCAAAGTTGGTGATGAAGTTTGGCTTTACATCATCAAGGAGAGGCTTAAAGGAGAAGGTAAAAAGTTGAAACCGATTCGATATGGTCCTTTCAAGATTGTTGACAAGATTGGTAACAATGCCTTTCGTTTAGATTTGCCTCCTTATATGCAGATGTATGCAGTTGTTAATGTTGAGAATTTGAAGTTGTATGAGCCTCCATTGATTGATGATCAAGGAGAGCATGTTCAGATTCCTTCCATAGATGATTTTTCTCCAGAGTATCTAATAGAACTGCAGGAAGATGCCATCCTTGATAGGAGAATGCGAACTTCGAAGCGAGGAAATGTGGAGTATTTGCGAGTTTGTCTTAAAGGGATGAATCCCAGCAAGGCCAAGTGGATTGAGGTTGGAAGGGTGAGGGAAATTTACCCTCATCTTCACATAGACTGAGAAAGCCTTTTGGAGGTCCAAAAGCTTCCTAATGGGGAGGTGTGATTAGGGGATCAAATTTTGCTCAAATTTCAAAGTGCTCGGAATGCAACGAAAATAGTTCCATTGCGTCTGTCTCGTCTTCCTGATTCCAGCGGTATGTTTACCTTGTCAAATGGACTCTGTATGGAGAAGATATCGTGATCTGTTCATCAAGCCAAACAGGCAAAAAAAATTTGATGCTGACTGTACCAGTCTGTACAGTCTATACAGTCTGACGTGGTAGGACTGTACGACCATACARTGGTGATGTGGCAGATGTTGATTGGTTGACTATTGACGAATCGGGAGTAGACACGTGTCCGTTTGGTGGCAAATGGTATGAGGACACGTGGCCCAATCCATGGGTGCCACGTGTCCCTCGTTGGTTGGTTTATGATTGATGTGTAAAAGGTATGGTGGAGTCCGCGGGGTTCAACCCTCGAACCTCCCACAAATCACAACGCCTTCGCACGACCGCCCAACCGTTGGACCACGAGTTGGTTCTTGTTCAATGTATATGTTTGAATGTATTTGAAACTAAATGTTTGTATATTGGACGGGGGGTCGGGTCGGGGCTTAGCCCCGGCCCGTGGTCATTTGAATGTTTATATATGACCACGTTATATTCCTTGTGGTCCGACCATTTGCGCGCGGGGTTAAAATATATAGCCCGTGGGTTTTGTTATGTAATATATGACCGGTAGTATAATGTGCACGGGGTTTTTAAAACACATAACCACAGTTTTACATATGACCAGAGCACGGGAGGTTAGTTACACGGTTTGGTAACAGATTAACCACCTTTTGCCATGCGCGAGGTCACATGTGCCATATGCCCAGGTGCCTAGGCGGTTAGGGGCTGGCACGCCCTTAACCATTCTACAGTTTGCACTATTAGCACGGTTGCGCCTGGTGCTGGGTTTTCACACTTTAAAATGCGTGTGAGTCAGGTTCATTGAAGAAGGGTGCGTTTTGTAGATGCAGAGACAACAAGCTTGAAGAGGGAGACTTCCAGGAGGTATAACTTCTTCATTTTTCGACCGATTGAGGTGCCGAAAGAGCCCAGACAGGGGTTTTGGGATGCTGGGAAGCCATTGGAGCAGTCGGTTTGTCAGTTTGAGCATTGTAAGACATGTTTTTGAGAAATTTTGAGCAATTAATAATAATAAACCATTGGAAGCTGGACCAGGAGATGTAGCCCATAAGAGGGGTTAACTCCTTTATCAAATTGTTGTGTTCATGTGCTTATGTTCATTGATTATGATGATGTCTATGTGTAAATTGCATAAGTAATCCTTTAATCTATGTGTTGCAAACTGATCCATTTTCTTTAAACACATAACATTCACTTGCAATAATTTTTCAAGTTTTTCAAGTCTTCTTCATTTTTAGATCAAGAATGGTCTTGGATATGGCATGGATGTAAGCCCATAAGGAAGATTGATATCTACAGCTACAGAGCCAACCATTATGAGAAGAAAGATCATGCTTGGAAAATTTTATTTTCCTGTATAAAACAGATTTGACATTTAAGTTTGAAATGGTTATAATGATATATCATGATGACTGTATGTGTATAATACAGATGATATGTTGGATATGAAAGATGGAAAGCATGGAAAAGGCTCTTGTTGTGACATGAGAACCCTATGTCCCTAGAAATCTTCTTGTGCAAGAAAACCTTGGTCAGGCAAGATGGATCGCTTGAGGGACTGCATAGCAGAGAAGGGGATGCCTGAGCCTCGGCCTGAAAGGTGAGTGACCACAAGGAAGAGGAGACTTTGATATATCTTGATTGGGGTCATGCACACAATGGGTATGTCAGAGAAAATAATGAGCCAAGTTAATGAGACAGCCATATGGATGCAGATCCATGAACCACACAGATAAGTATTGTTTTGGATTATGAAAATTTACTCTTACAATATGAGAAAGAATGAGAATTTTATGCACAAATTTTGAACTGACATGCTCTCTAATTTGAAATATTGTAGGAAAATGTGAATGTTGAATATCTAGAAAAGCAACAGACTATGAGAGAAAATAAGGTGATGTTGGAGAAACTAAATGACAAAGGCATGGAAGGAAGAACGTCCAATGGACTTGCTACAACTAGAGTTCTGGAACCCACAACTCTGAAACTTCTTGGCTGAGTGCACTGAAGCCAGGGAGAAGTGGAACAACCTGAGGGACTGCATGGTGGAGAAATGGGTTCATTTCTTTGGGTTGTGTAGGGTTGAGAGGGAAGGGGATCTTGTTGGTTGGAACTGCTGCCAGAAATATAAAAACTGAAGATCATCATACATTTTTTGGGTCAGAATGCCTATGCATACATGTTTTAGGCCAGAGTGCCTATGTATATAAGATTGGGCTACATTGCCTATGTGAATTAAGGCTAGAAGCCCTAAAATTGTAAAGTTAATAACATTGGAATGGTGTTGTGCACTGAGGACAGTGCCAAAATAAGGGGAGGGGTATGTAACATCCCGGTTCTAACCCTTATAAACTATAATGTATTATGTAAATATGACTTAGGCTGGTGAGCTGGTAAAGTTGAAAAGGGGCCAGAGTGCCTAGGAAATGTAACACTTCCTATACATTAATAAAATACATTGTTGGCTACAGTATCGACAAGGAAAAAAGAGATAGGGGGCTATCATTCCACAAGAGAGGGGGCTTGAGGGGATAAGTCATGTTATTATTATTTTATTTACCCATAATTGATTTAATGGAGAAGAGGAGGTTACATGAGATTCTTGGGAGGGAGGCCATGTGGCTCTTGTCTTCATGTAATTAGTTAAACATCCCTTTGGGGTTGTTTTGGGGTCGTTCTTCCCTTGGTTCATCCTCTTCTCACCGATTCACTCATTCTTCTTCCACTTCACTCACTACTACTAGTTCATGTGCTCTTGGGATGAGCATGGAAATGAATGGAAGGAAGAGGATATCCATCGTTGAATGGATGTAATGATTTACTAATCATTCCCAGAGGGAATGGATGCCTGTTTGCATGAACTTGATGATAGTTTGGATGGAACTGTCCACAACTAAGAGTCCTTGGAATTTCTAGTAGGGATATTTCCTGACCAGTAGCACTGGAGCCTTGGAGAGAAATGGAATAACCTCAGGGACTGCATGGCAAAGAAAGGTGTTCATTTCTTGGGGTTTTGCAAGTTGAGGGGGAAAGAGAGATGGAAATTAGGATTGTTGTGAGGTTGGGAAACCTGAGAGCTACTTAGCCAACTACTGTTTATTTAGACTTGGCCTAGGAGCCATCCTTGTGGATTCATAGCCCTAGCTCTAGGGTGACCTGTTGTTGAGAGTAAATGAAAAACAACGTCTATGGTTGGGGGGAACGTCCTTGGTTTGCAGCTAGTTGGTGAATGTTTACTTGCAAAGATAAGTGCTCTTTGTGTTTTATGTTTAATGTATTCCACTGTGTATTTAATTATCTCTAAGATATGTATTCTAATGTTCCTGTCTGTTGGTTATTTTTTGTGCATGGCACATTGTTTATCTTTTTTATGCTGTGACACAGATCTTGTCTTATGAATGTGGTGTGCATGCTTCTAACATTGTTGAGAATTCCTTTATTTTCGAATTAGAGATCAGAGAATTAATTCTTGGGACTGCAACATGCCTAGCCTATGGGTGGTTGAGTGTGTTGCATCCTATTTAAGTGGCGTAGCTTGACCTCTGGGTGGTCAGGTATGCTAAAACCACCCACTCAGAGTATCTCAAAGGAATGATGATTTTGGCATCTAACAAGTTCTTCACTTCTTTTTCCATAATAGGCCGCAACATGGGATTTATCTGTCTTAGTTTATGCCTAAAATGCTTGGTCTCCTCTTTCAAAGGGATCTTATGTCCAATGATTTTTGTTTCATATGTTCTTAAATCTTCATATTTCCAGTAAAAAAACATCATCAAACTCCTTTAAAATATTAATATACTCAACCCTTTGTTCCTTGGACAAGATGCTAGACAACCTAACATCCTTTGGATCCTCCTCTGTACCTAAATTGCACTCAGTCACCTCATCATTTTCAGTTTAACCTTTAACCTTTACAACAACATCATTTCTATCAAACAATCTCTCC
Organism: Picea mariana; assembly: GCA_032191745.1. NCBI lineage: Eukaryota > Viridiplantae > Streptophyta > Pinopsida > Pinales > Pinaceae > Picea > Picea mariana. The sequence continues at coordinate 40,918 of JASDQU011028882.1, read as the reverse complement.
AAGGGGACTAGTCCTTTTAGAATATGATTACTGGGCAACTGAACAATATGATCGTCAACAATTTTATTCAGAAAAAATATCATCATGAGGGATTTTTTTAGTATCATGATCTTGATCAATATGTAAGGTAGAAAAATCATCCACGGTCTCAATAAATATTTTTATCTCAAGATCATCCTCAAACACCTTCCAATGTTTGACATTGTCAAGTATAGAGGGTCTATACTTCACTTCCACATCATATTTGACTTTAGGAGGCAAATAAATTCTGAAATTACTTGCTGAAACAACCAAGGAATATTCCATAGTGTTCTCCTCTCTTGGAACAAATGAGATATTAAAGGCTAATAAGAAACTATCAACAAGATCCCAGACTTCATTTATGTAATTCCTTAACCTGGGGTGCTTATCTTGATACAAATTTTTAACTTGATGAACAATTAATTCAACATCTCTAAACACTGATAGCTCTTCAATCCTCATTTATTTAGTGGCCCTCAAACCCAAAACAAGAGCCTTATATTCTGCCACATTGTTTGTAGTTTCAAATTCTAGCTTGTAGAAAAAAGATATGAGCTCTTGGGTAGGAGAAATAAAGACTACCCCATAACCACCACCATCCTTAGAAGAGGCCCCATCAAAAAACATCTTCCAAACATAGGTATTAGGAGGAGGATATTCACAAGAGGTGATGGAATGCTTTATAATTTCAATAAGTGGTTGAAGAGCATCAGTGAGCTGCAACATATTGGATCCTAAATCACTATCAAGTGAAAAAACAAGGTGGTTATGATGTTATGAGATGTATATGAGTCCATCAAGAATTTGTGCAACACTTTATCATGAATGTTTAATGATGTGTAGAAATGGGGGGAAGAGTCATCTTTATTCTCTACCAAAGGTCCCAGGATGACAACTAGTTTTTCATCTTGAAGGTTGACTGAATCTGTGAAATTAAAGGGAGGCCTAGGATGCAACATTTTAGAAAGATATCTTTTGTATTCCTCATTCTTAATCAGCTCCAAAAAAGGTATAGGGATTTTAAGTTTTTGAATCTCACTCTCAAAGCTAAAAGAGAATGGAGATTTCAAAATCTCTTTAACTTATGGGGTAGGGCTCTTAGCCAATTCCTGGGAGTTTTGTGCATCTTTTTCTTTCCTTCTAGCTACCACAGTCTTAGCAGAATTTTGTTTTTTTAGTGGGTTGATCAAAAGTTCCAGTCTTCCCATCTTTGTTTTTGTCCTTAGGTTGCATTTACTTGGATTGCCATTTATTTTTTCCCCTTTACTCAATTAATTTAAATGACTATCCATGAGAGACTCTTCATATGAGGATTGGGTTAAATGAGGAGATGAAGAGGTGTCATGAAAGCAATGGATTTCAGGATCAGTTTCTTCATATTATTCTTCCTCATCAGCCACAAGGTTGTTTTGGAGAGGGGCATGGACTCTTTGATCATCTCTATCCCTATTTATTTGATCTCTTTGGAGGACCCGAGGGACATTATTTTCTCTTCTAAAATTATCTCTATTATCAACATTATGTGTGTTCCTATAGTTATGTTTTCCTTCAAGTTTCAACTTCTCCATTTCAGCAGAAAGTGATTTTACCAATTTTGTAAGTTCATCAACTTGAGGGTAGACAATAGGGGATTATCATGTTGAAGCCTCTGTCCTACCTTTCCTTTTGTCTCAATCAGATTTTCCCCTAAGTGTTTCAGCTGCTAATATGTTAGATTCTACTTCCAAATCTTCATCTTGCATATGAGTTAGAGATGTAGATCTTCTTTCTCTCAATAGGAGGAAAAACTCAGGGTCAAAATAATTGGCATAGGTAATCTTGGCAGAGGTTTCTGTAGGCTTTATTTCAGTGGGAATCTTGTTGGACATTCTATTAAATATTTTCTAGAAATCTGAAACAGATTCCCCCTCTTTCCTTTAAAGTGACCCAAATTCTGTAATATAATAAAGGAAATCCTTTTTATCCCCCCAATGCCTCAAGAAAACATCATCCAAATCTTCAATCCCAGCAATAGATCCAGGATTCAAACCCCTAAACCATTTTCTAGCCTCACCATCAAGGCTCTATAAAAATACCCTCATCCATACATCTTCATTCTCACTACTAAGATTATCTACATAACTATAAAAATTTGAAAGGTGTTCCTTTGTAGTTATGTCTTCCTCCCCTGTGAACTAGGGCATGTACTTAAGTTAGTCTCCAAATGGGAGAGAATTCACAGGCTGAGGTAAAATAAGAGGGGTACACCTAGTAGCCACTATGGCATCCATCCTATTTATAGGAATATTAGCACCTGCCATTGGGTTGTGAACTGTAGGAGCACAAGGGGGAAATGGATTTTTGATAGATACAAATGCAGCTTGGATTTTTGGAGAAAAAGGAAGCATTTGAGTTTGGGAGGAATATGGTATAAGGTCAAGGGAAAATAGGTCTCCTCTTCTTGAGTCACAACAACTTTGATAGGAGGAGGAGTAGGAAGGCTCAAAGTAGGAAAATCTTCAAGATTCTCAAGCCTGAACCAACTTACAACATCGGGAGAAGCAAGGGTTTCAAAATTTTATTCTCTCAATTTGGGCTTAAAAGAAGAGTATTCAACATGAAAATTTTCAAAATAAAAAATTTTAGAAACTTCCATAGAAGGTAAAAGAGGAGAATTGGATATGGTTACTGGAGTTTTAAAAGTAGAATCATGTAAAAGACTGAGAGTACCTGGTAAAATAGTTGAATAGCCTTCTTGAGAATCCTTTCCTTTCTTGATAATTTTCTCTGGGTCAACTTTAGGTGTTGTCAGAGGTATATGTGGAGTATACCTCATGTGTCTACCTTTAGGAGCCACAACTGAAAAAATGGAGTCACTAGGTGCAAGTTGCAATTGTTTATGTACCTATTTCTAATACACCTTCATAATCAGTATGCTATGTCATTCAATCCCAGGGAAATTTCTTCAATTCATTACCTAGAAATGACACCAAGAATGTTAGCACTGAGATCCACCCTCATATTGCAAGAGGATAAGCCCAGTACCCATCAAAAGTTTTCTGAATGTGAATTAATGATGAAAGGTCAAATGGACAAAACTCAACAACATAATGTTTTAACACATAAAACTAGGCTATCATGCATAAGAAAATGAGGTTTTGATTAACTTTAGTCAATGTTCTAAGGATAAAGGTGAGTAGAAGGAAGACTTAGTGAGGAAAGTGGATAGGTCTTCTATAAGCATCAGGCCTTCAAGTAGCCAAGAAAAGAAAAAAACTCATTCACGAGAACCTCTTGAAACTAAAGTTTAAAACATTGAAAAACATTCATAGAAGCATTATAATAAAACATCCATTATAATACAACCAAAACATCTCATATCGATCATCCAATCATAAGAATCTAAAAGTAAGAGGAAACAAGATGATGAAATGAAACTGACTTCTATTAACGAAAATGTCTCAAGTCCCATAAATAACCAGAGAACAACTGTGCTTAGTCAAAATATTACAAAAGGGATCTTTGCTCAACCATATGACCCTCTCATATCATTCATATGATGTATTTATAATCAAGAGAGTATATTGTGTATTCTCTTTTCAGTCATGTTCCTTCTATCAAAAGGAAACTCAGGTCAATCTAGGCCTGCAGGAAAACTTCCCTCTGTGGTACTTCAGGATAATAGTTTTATGTCTCCTCGGCCAGACCCTCCATGCTTCCATTTAAGGGGGGGTAGTATATTGTTCAACCACCACTCTTTATTTCATTAACTGATTTGGGTTGACATATTTCTGTCTCCTCGAACATACCCTCCATGCTTCCATTAAAGGGGGTAGTCGATTGCTCAACCACCATTCCTTCTTTAATTAACTGATTTAGGATGCCATTTTTTTGTCTCCTTGACCAGACCCTCCATGCTTCCATTTAAGTGGGTAGTCAATTGTTCTCTTTCCTATAGTGATAGATTGGTCGTGGTATGCTAACGCTCTGCTTCTCCTTGTGACGCTCCTTTGATGATTTGTCATAACGCCTAATTTATGTTTCCACCCATTGATATCGGATTGGACCCCATATAAGCATGTGATTGCAGAAGTTGCCAAGGGCAGTTTGGTTCCACACTGCTTTGACCCCCACAATCCACCACCAACTTCCACATACCTCTTTTGCTATACCATGGTTTCGATTATGGGACTGCTCTAAAATTTTAATGCTCGAGCATGTTCCATCCCCACAATGAAGTGTGGTCGTCAATTTGTTTCAATCTATGATCTAGGAAACCTTGCTATTTTAGCGCCCCCACTAAAATTTATCCATCTTCCAACTCAAGAATCCTTTTAACCATGCTTAGAGATGGAGCCAATTTTGGTGCTTGGGAGATTTGAATGATGAGTAGGAATACCTCCTAGAGGATGATCTCCCGAATCTGATGTGGTGGTCTGACGTCACTATGTTGATGTGTCATGGAAATAAGGGTGACATGTGTCACATGGAAATGGGTGAATGACGCAACCAAATGACCTGGAATGAGTGCCACATGTCAGGGCCAGATGGAAGCCACGTGTCTCCACAGATGAGTTTCAAGTGTCTTTGGTACTTTGACACTTCATGCTTCGGGATTTTTGGATTGTGAAGCATGAAAAACTCTCGGAGTGATACAGGCCCATAGTGACGTGGTGGCCTGAAGCTATATGATGTCACAACTAGTGATGGATGATTTCCATGTGTTGAGTTGAAAAACATTGATGGAGTGGTAGGGCCCAAAGCGACGTGTCATCCTGACATTACTTTGGGACTTCGGGATGCTTGAATGGAAGTATCATGAAGTCCCTTTCTCCCAGTTGACGTGGAAGTCTATCGTTACTTCGAGACTTTGGGATGTTTGGATAAATATCTCCCGAAGTGACTTTCTCCCAATTGACGTGGTAGTCTCTCATTACTTCGAGACTTTGATAATTTGACACTTCATGACTTCGGGGCTTTGACACATCAGTAAGTTTGGATGGAAATATCTCGAAGTGACTTTCTCTTGGTTGACATGGCAGCCTCTCGTTACTTTGGGACTTCGAGACTTCAACACTTCGGGGATTCTATCTAGTCATTAATCCTTGTGCGAATTTGAAGCTCTGACTTCCTAAGAGTAACTAATATGAACTGTACATGGGATCTTCGTCATTGAAAATTGATCCTGTCTGATTCCTTGTATTTCAAGATCGAAATGCACTGCTCTGAATACTGTGTTTTACGCTCATGGTCGTTCCCTATGAAAACAAAAAACTTGGACGACCTGTTGTGAGCTCAATCAATGGCAAACAAGATGACCAGTAATTTGAAACAAATATTGATATGTGCTTATCTCTTAAGAACAACAAGAAAACTTGGTGCAAAGAATCAGTCAAGCAAGACACTAAGGACGATCCATTCATGAACAAAAAGGGGAACCGATCTTATCAACCAGAAGAGAGAAAAAATATAGGAAGGTATGAAAAAAAAAGAGAGACAGGGAAGGGGTGTAGGCTTACGTCTTAACAACAACTACATGTAACCCACAAACAAATTCATGTGATAACAAAAAGAAGAAGTGGTGTCACCCCGAGGAATTTTCTCTCTTCCAAGCTCCAAACTTATTATAGTCCCACTAGGAAAATGAAAGAGGGGAGATCTCAAACCGTCTCTTTTCTTGACCTCATGCTTAACTCCCATGTAAGAGTATCTATCCCAACAAATGCCAATTTCTACTCATTGGATTTAAATGCTATCTAGTATTCTATAATCTCATTTAAGTGGCCTTGGATAATTTAGTCTCCACCCTACAACCAAGGCCCTAAAATATTAGACTTCTGATCATTTTCTAATAAAGAAAAGGTCTAGTTCATTTTAGATTAGGCGCTTGTTCCTTTTATGGTTGTTTGTTACTCAAAAGGTATTGTGGATGCAACTTGACTATGATGTGTGACACTTGACTCCAAGAAGACTTCAGAGAAAATATGAATTCAATGAAATATTTAATTTTTTATGAAGGTTATCTATAATAAGGAGAAATAAGTTTCAAGAAAAGAAACAATTACAACTTTCAAAGAAAGTAAAATAAACTACTCTTCGAATGCAATTTAATTTGTTTTACAATGCAAGCTAAAAAATGCACCACCCAAAAACTAGAATGCAAAATTGATTGGCATTTGATTCTAAATGCAATGAAATCAATCAAATGAAATTCTATTTAGGCTTCTTTACTTTTAATTTAAATGAAAGAGTTCAAGGCTAAGATAGAAAAGAACATGAAGCAAAAGGAAAGTCCAAACAAAGATGTACTCACAAGATTAATATAAAAATTGAAAGAATCAAGTGTAGAAATGACTTCTAGCACTTGGTCAATCAAACATTTTCAAAGAAAGCAATCACTCTTAAAATCCTTAAAAAAAAAAATATTCCATATCAATTGATATTGCAATAGACCCTAAAAACTCTAGAATTCACTCAGTGGATCAACAATTGCTAAAAAAAGATAACTCAAATATAGGGCTTGATGCACTTTGTATTATCCCCAAGTTAATGAAAGAGACTTTCAAAATTGGACAAGTAAAGGTCTTGAAATATTTTTGAAAGTAAATGACAAGATTCTAATGATGTACATACAGCAAAAATCTAAACTACTGACAATCAAAACTACAGCCAAGGATCAAATCAACCTTGAACAGTTTATGACCTTTTCATAACTTAATCAGAGATAACACTTTAAAAGACGAAAAAAGAGTGATAAATACAATATTTACAATCAAACAAGGTCCTAACCAATCATCCAAGACCTTGAGACAGAATTCTAAGTCAAAAAAACTAAGAAAGAAAGTAAAAGAAGGCCTAAAAATGACCCTGGAAGGACACTAACGCCCCCCACAATACCAACAGGGATTGTCACTACAAGGGATAATGCTCCCCCAAAGATTGTTGAGGATTGTCAGTTTAGGAAACAAATGCCCTGTAGGCCATTGTAGGGGAGTGTCAGTGTCTAAAAATGACTAAAACAGACTAAAATGCATCTCATATTAAAAAAGGAATAGGTTATGGACTCTATAAACTTCCTAATGAAGAGGAAAACAAAGAATAGTTCAAAAACCAAAACATCCAATCAAGCAACACACAAAAACGAAGGGATAAAAACCAAGGAAACACTCGTTCCCTAGTTGAGTCGTCAAATTCCCGTTGTGAGAAATCTTACCTTGTGGACAAGTTAATCTCCCCTTAGCCAAGTTTACTTTGGCTAAGACATAATAGAGAAAGTGGACACTAACATCCCTTGCTCCTGTCTACTCACGCATGAAAATTAGAAGAGGGAAAAAGAAATAAGAGTGCACTTGTTTTGAAGTTTGTCCTCACTACTCCTTGTTTCTCCAGCGTTGGATCCAGTCCTATATTGAACACAATCTCCCTGCACTTAGACAAAATGATCTTCCTATTCTACTACTTGCAAAAATTTATATGAAAGAAAATCTAATGAAATGAAACAAGCATAAACATTCATATGTAAACTAAATGAGACAAAAGTATGGGAATAGGAAAAACTTATATTCATGAGAAGAAAAGGAAAACACTTACAATCATGTTGATGTGATACAAGAATCCTCCAATGTTCCTCCTATCCAATGTCTTATGTGTTTCCCGACGGTAATGAGAATGCTTCTAAAATATCTATGAATATCATGAGAATAGATGTTTGATACTCTTTAGAACTCTCCCCTTTACCCTTGAGTGGCCTCCCTATATAGTAAATGAAGGATCAACCACCACAGAGTATTTTAGGAGTATGTGTGAGGATACAGATCAGCTAATTAGGATATTCATCCTAGGATCAAGTAGATATATTGGAATCAAATACATTTTATCCAAACAAACTCCAACCTCCTGGAACCTTCCCTCCAAAAAAGGTGGAATTGGTTGTAACCAAACTAATGCTCCTAAAATTATTAGCACAAAGCATAACTAACACTCCCCCAAAGTTAAACAGGGAGTGTCACCAAGGGATTGACACTCCCTATATATGAGAAGGGGGGCGTCTGTCCTAAAAAATGGTGAAAGACTCAAGGTAAAAGGTGGTTTTTCGACCTTCAAATGATGAGTTTTCTTCGCCAATTTTTCTAGGGAACATAACCAACAATTCCTCATGATGATAGAGTGTATTCCGGCCTCCATATGATGGGTTTTCTCCCCCAATTAGTCTAGGGAACATGACCAACACTTCCACATGATGATAGAGTTGTGAAATTCAATTATGACACTTAGTAGAATATAAGTGCGACACTTAGGAATGTGGAAAATTGACACCTAAATAAGTGATACATAAATGTGACACTTAGTAGAATATGACACATAAGTGTGCCACTTAGTAGTGTGTAAATTTTGTGTGTAATAGTCGATGATACTTTGTATCGAAATTAGACTTGTTTACAGTTCCAATGAGCCTATCATGTTCGGGCTCAAGTTTCAAAGATTCATGATCTATAAAAATTTGCAAAAGATTCAGGTGATCAAGATTGGGATACAACGATGAATGAAGAGTATCATTCTTTAATGGAAAACAATACTTGATATCTTGTACCTCTTCCAAAAGGAAGAAAACTTGTCAGATGTAAATGGGTCTACAAAACTAAGTATGCATCATATGGAAGTGTTCAAAGACACAAGGATCAATTAGTTGCCAACGAATTTTCTCAAGTTGAAGGCATTGACTATAATGAAACATTTTCCTATTTAGCCAAAATGAATTACATCCGCCTTGTTCTTTCCATTTCGCCTTTGATTAATCCAATCCATTGGGTTAGGGTTTTGGATGTCGTTGGATCCTATATGTATATTGTATTGTAAACAATGTAACATGATGAATGAATATAGAATATGTTGGTTTTCCTGGTTTGGGTTTCCAGGAGAAAAATATTTGTGTAATGTTTGTATTTTTCATTGTATCTTTTCTATTCTTTTACTGAAAATTTGATTGCGGTAAATATTGTACAAGCTTAAAATCTACATTTCAAGAATAAATATACATGGAGTGACATCTTGGCTATGTACAAAATGACTCCAACCTTGTTTTTCGCCTTAAGAAATCTCTTTATGGTATTAATCAAGCTCTTCGAGATTGGTATTCCAAAATGGATAGCTTTCTTCTTGAACCTTTCTTTTCTAGATGCAATTTTGACCCAAATGTCTATACCAAGAATGTAGGAATCCATATCATAATCCTTTTTATTTATGTTGATGACCTTATCCTCATTGCTAGTGACCCAAAAAATTTAAACCATGTGAAAACAAGCCTTGAGAAGAATTTGGAAATGATAGAATTACGCTAATTGCATTGTTTTATTGGCCTCCAGGTTTTTCAAACCAAAGAAGGAATTTTTCTCTCCTAGTATAAGTATGCTCGTGACCTTCTTCACCACTTTCACATGGAAGAATCTAATCCATTCCCTTATCCCTTACAGTCTCGATTCAAACTTGATGCAACTTGTACTTCTCCTGAATTTGTTGCCACTTTGTATCGTCAATTAGTTGGTAGCCTATTATACTTGACCCATACCCATTATAATATTTCCTTTATTCTTTCTCTTATTTCTTGGTATGTGAAAACACCCCATGAAATCCATTAGAAAGAAGCTAAAATGATACTTTGGCATGTTTAGGCTATATCTAAATTCATGATACATTATAGTTCAAGGGGGGATAATTTATTGGTTGGTTTCATTGATTCATATTGGGCCAATGACCTTAATGATAGAAAGTCTATTGCATGTTATGTTTTCATCCTTGGTTCAGAACCTATCACTTGGGCCTATAAGAAAAAAAAAACTAATTCTCTTTCTTTAGTAGAAGCAAAGTATTGAGCATCAGTTAATGAAATTCAATAATCCTTTTGGTTTCAACAGATCCTTTAAGTTTGGATTCCAACAACAACATATGAACACCCTCTGGTGTGACATTCATAGTTCCATCAATCTCACCAAAGATCCAGTTCATCATTAGAAAAGTAAAAACATCAAGCTACACATGAACTTCATTATTATTGAAGTTCTCTTATTACCTACAAAAGATCAAGTTGCATACATTTTCACAAAGTCTCTTACAAAAGAAAAGATTTCCAAACATTGATCTACGTTAGGAGTTAAATATGTTGTCATTAAGGGTGATAGGCTCTAATTTCTCCTTCCTTATCCTATTTTGTCTCCTTTGTAAATCATTCAATCCTATATGAATTTTTCATTAAGGGGGGATGCTAGGATATTTAGACACTTAGGAGTTAGTTAAGATCAACTTGGTCAAATGTGTCATTAGGTAAAAAGTGTGTTTCTTTAGTATGCATTAGTATGCATTTATAGTTAGGTAATTTGAAGGCCACGATATGTTCCTAACATAAAGTGATCCAATCGTTCATATTCAAATTGATCTTAATAAATACATTGATACGTGGATTAACACCCGATTGGTCCACGATCTCTATTTAAAGATAATGAAGGGTCATTTGGTGATGCTCGATTGTGAGAAAATCTCTTGTAAATCTATGTGTATTATTTTTCTTTTTCATTAATAAATTGCTCCAAATGGCCATGTCGATTGGGGTCATGGATATTTCCCCATATGGTTTTACCTCGTCAAAACATCACTGTGTTGATATTTGATCTGGTTGTTTGAATGATTACTTAAGGTGTTCCTCCTCTATTGGAATACTTATGTTGTCGAACATAAAGGATGCTCTCGAGAATTCATTTCTGGTGGTTCAAGATGTCATTCTCGGCCCCAGAAACATGGAATCTTCCTTTAGGGCCCAACTTTTGGGTTTATTCCCCTAAACATATCTCGAATATAGAGACTCATACTTAATGATAAAAACATCATAAAGTTGGTTATCACCGTTCAAATGCGAATAATACCGTAGAAATTACTTTTTTCATAGTTCAACATGTTGTTGTTGTCCCTATGTGCCTAAAATATTCCTTTAGGACCTAAGGCCTAGGTTTCCTCTCTCAATCATGTCCAAGGACCAAAGACGCATATCTATTGCTCAAAATCCCCTAATGATTCCCCTATATTGTAGTGTATATAGGGGGGTAATATGGGGTACCTAGGGAGGTACCCATGGGAATAATAATATCATTACATATAGTTCTAGTAATTAAGGCCCATGTAATAATGTGAACACAATAAATGTGAGAAGGATTAGCAAAGGTTCCTTCTCTATAATGTTCTTAGAAGGTAGATAATATTATATAAAGAGATATAAGTAATGTAATGGGCATGGTGAAGTATATTGTAATTGATAAGCAAGTAGGTATTCTTTGAGGAGTGTTATCCTTCCATAAGGATTAATATATGGTTTCACCCCAACTCAATGGTTTTCTCTACATTCTTGAGTGTTGATTATTTTTTGAATGCTCTTATTTATTTTTGAATTTAAGGGTTTTCTCTTCTATCTAATATTTTCATATTTGAGGTATAGTACATATCCTCACTTTAAGGCCAAACATCCCCTCAATAGGTCATATATGGTGGTTTGAGGTGTCATTCATGACCCTTTATCCCCAGAAACTACCTAAAACCTAGAGAAATTGGGTGTGGTGGTTTAATGTTTCATGTTTGGTACTAGATGCTTAGAATGTTTGTACTTAAACTAAGTCTTGGGTTCCCCCCTTTGACCATGCTAAGGAATTGATATTGATAGATAATGATCAAAACCTTGTGTGGGAACTAACATCCTTTCGTAGAGGCTAAGGATACCCTCCATGGGTAATGTGTGGTGCTTTAAGAAATTCTTCATGGATATGGATGCCTCAAATATTTATTTAGGACCTAAGGCATGGCATTTTTCACTAGATCATTTCTAGGTTACTCGAACACATACTTACTTCTCAAGAGCACCTAGTGGCACCGACATACCCAATCATAGGCCAATAATACCTTCAAGAGGAGACATGTGGGTTTTTTAGGAATCTGTCTTGTCCCTCGATGGATAAAATATTCCTTTAGGACCTAAGGTTCATGTTTCCTCCCCTGACCATGTTCAGGGCCCCAATACCCATACCTAGTGCTAAAAAATGGAAATGGTACCTAAATGCCTAGTTAGAGGCAAACAATTCCCTCAATAGGTAATTTTTGGTGGTTCAAGGTTTCATTCATGGCCCTAGAATCCTAGAATATCCCTTTATGGCTTAATTATTGGGTTTTTTCTCTTAACGATATCTAGTGTCCAGAGTCTCATACTTAATGTTCAAAAACCCATAATGCTAACTATAACCATTTGGATACCAAGGATACCTCAGGAAAAGTCCTATGTGGTGTCTCAACATGTCATTGTGATCCCTAGATTCCTAAAATATTCCTTTCGGAATTAAGGCCTATGTCCTCTTTTGATCATGCCCAAGTACCCAAGACCCACACCTAGTGCTCAAAATATCCTGAAACTTTCCATGTCCCCAAGCAAAATATCCCCTTGAAAAGTCATCTATGGTCATTTTAAGTGTCATTCATGATCATTGAGCTCTATGATCTTCCTAAAACCTTAAGAGGTTGGGAGTGGTGGTTTGAGGCATCGTATTTGTCTCTAGATCTCAATAATATGTGTACTTTGGATAAGGCTCGTGTTTCCCTCTTGATCATATAAAGGAATCAATCCCATGTCTAATTCCCAATACCTTGTGAGGGAACTAACTTCCTTTCTTAGAGGTCAAGCATTCCCTTTAGAGGTCATGTGTGGTGCTTCGATCAATTTCTCATGGATTTAGTTACCTCAAATATTTCTTTATGATCTAAGCCATGTTTTTCTTACCTAGATCATTTATAAGGCCTTGGGACACATACCTACTACTCAAAACCACCTAGTTGAACCAACATCCCCAATCATAGGCTAAGGCTACCCTCACAAGACCATGTGTGGTTTTTTGAGGTATTGTTATTGTCCCTAGACAAATAGAATCTTCCCTTAATGCCTAAGGTTCATGTTTCCTCCATTGATGATTTCCAAGGCCTTCAGACCCATGTTTGAGGTGATATTATTTTCCCCATATCCCTGAAATATCTCCTTATGTCCAAAGGCTAAGGTTTCCTATACCAACCATGTTCAAAGCACCATGACCCAAATCTAGTGATAAAAACATTCTAATAGAGCCCATATGCCCTCTTAGGGGTTGAAGAACCCATAGAAATGTCGTATGTGGTGGTTCAAGTGCTCTTTAATGTCCATTTATCCTTATGAGATATCTTTAGGACTCAAGGCTTGACTTCATGGATGATTTTAGGGGCTAAATTTCGCTCATGGGCTAATTTTTCATGGTTTTTCCAAAAATGAGATTCACTATTTTAAAAATGATTTGCCCAAATTCTATAGGATAAAATTATTTTACCTTAAAAATCGCCAAAATTTTATAAAAACTATATAAAATTCTTAGAAATTTGAATATTTTTACAAAAAATATCACCAAACATTTATAGTTGGCATATGAAGGATTAGTAAGATTAGCCAAGGTTTCTACATTTACAAATAAATTTCCATCCTTAAAATCATCCTTGCTTGACTTTCCTACCCCAACCATGGTTAAGAAAATGAGACTCATACCTAGATCTCAAAACCTTCTAATGATTCCCATATCCAAACTAAGAGGGGGATGATGGTATTAATACATTATGCATGGTGGTTCGAGGAATTCTTATCGGAGTTAAATTATTGAAATATTACATTAGGTCCTAAGGTTTTATTTTCCTCCCTTGACCATGTATAATACCCCATGGCCTATACTTGGTGCTTAAAACTTTCCAATTGTGTCCATATTGCAACTATATATCCCATAGAGAGATCATCTATGGTGGTTTGAGGACTCATTTATGGTTCTTGAACCATGGAATATACTTTTTAGGCCTAATGAGAAAGTTTCATCACTTGATCTTGGTCCAAATATTTATACCGATACATACTTCTCCAAAATCCCTAATGGTGCCAATATGCCCACTAAGAGGTGAAGGATACACTTTGTAGGCTATGTGTGTGGGTTCAAGGTGTTTTTATTGTCACTAGATGCATTAAGTATTCCTTTAAAGGCATAAAGCATAGGTTTCTTCTTTCCACCATTTTGAGAAAACCTTGACACACAAAATATGCTTGAAATTGTAATGATGTACATAACTCCACTTGGAATCCAAATATCCCCTTCACAGGTAATGTTTTTTTCTTGGGTATTAGTTCCTATAATATTCATTTATGGCCTAAGACTTGGGTTCCCACCCCCCCCCCACCCAACCATATCTAGGACCCTAAGACCCTTTTCTAATTCTATACACTTCATAACATCATCAATATCCCCACTCAGAGGGTAAGGGTATGCTTAATAGTTCATGTGTAGTGGATCAAGGTGTCGTTATTGAATCGTTATGCTTAGCGGATTCATTTATGGTGTAAGGCTTGTTGTTGCACAGTTTGTAATTGGATGTAAAGGGAAGGTAAATGAAGAAAAAATGACGTAATGTGAGACAATCCTATCATTGTCACCTCAATAGGATATCTCTTTCTATTTAGGGTGGTAGGCCCAGGGGAGACATCCCCGATGACCTAGGGTTTTGAGAAGGAAAAGGGTAAAGGCCAAAGTGAAAGTTTCCCTCTCACAAGTCACCACTGATCATAAAGTCCAGCTAAATATCCAATAAAGATAATAATAACTAAAAATGTACCTGCCCAAAACAAAGCAACATGAAACTATATTTGCAAGGTCACTTGTTAGTTATTACTTCATATAATTGGAGACTTTCTCAAATAAATCAATTGACTAATATATTGATGAAGAAATCAAAGATGTATAGTAGAAATAATCACAATGCATTACTTCACAATAAATTATTTAAAGAAGCTTCAAAATGAACAAGAATGATTTATCAACAGTGTCACAATACCAACATTCATTAGAAGCAAAGACTATTATGCATTAGCCAATCTTTAAATTGCTTAAAGAAGCTGAATGATGCGAAGTATAACTATAGCTCAAATGGATAATAGCAGAAATAGGGTTAGCAAGTCAATCTAAGCTAGGGCTAGAAGGTATTAGTAGTTGTTCAAAGATTTTGAAGGTAGTGATCAAAGCACTCAAGAAAGAAGTCTAAGACTAGTGCATTCATAGGGAAAATGGAGTCAAAAGTAGCGGCAAGAGTTGAAGGAACAATATGATAATAGTAGGGTGAAAGACAAGAGGAATTTGATGGTGAAGTGTTGGTAATCCAAGGTTTCAACCATCAACCCTAGGGGAAAATAGTTTACTAAGGTGTAGGTAACCCTAGGCCTTAACACGTTTTCATCCTTCTTTAGCTCAATAACAAAGTAAAATCAGCTAGGATGAAGAGAAAATGGTAGGGTGTTGAAATGGCAAGGCCCTCCTAACAATGTCTTCAACAGGAAAAACTTCTCCTTGGCATAATCTAGTAGGTAAATGGAAATTAAAAAAAGGACACCAACATGTGCTTATTTCCTAGGGTTTATTCCATCAAATTTCATTAACAAAATTCAAGTAAAATACTATAATCATTCAAGTAAGGGAAGGATTTCATAAATTCACTTACATTCACCAAGTATTCATCAAGCCAAACCCTAGTTATAAACCATCCACCAAGAAAAATGCCAAAGATAACCAAAATAAGCCTCCTTCAACAAGTGTGCACTAGTAATTTTAGCCAAAAACCCTAGAAGGGCCGCAAATTTCAGACCTCACACAAGTGTGAGTGAAAGATGATGAGAAAAAGAGAGTTTTAGCTCTCTATTTATACAATAGCAATGACCTTAATTTTATTTTTAGGTCACAAAATCCGACATGGCTAAAAATACATCAAAATACTATTTTACATTAAATGTCATAATTAAAAACCCTAATCAAGCATAAAAGGTGACATCATGCCATTTTGGGGTGATGTTAGGCCACTTTAGGGCAACGTTGGTCCCCTGAAGAAAAAAATTAGGCCTCCTTGGGCCTCTGGAAACTTCCAAATGTACCACTTGGCACATTACTGCCTCCCAAAACCTCCACAACATTGGATGACATCATAAGATGTCATGGGTGACATCATGGGCCTTCCAAGGCCAACGTCCTAGTGGAAAGGGGAAAACCCCTCTGGGTATAGGTCTGCTAAGCTGCCTTTGGTGGAAACATCCTCCTCTTCTCCGATGAAAAACCTTTTATCTATATTTTCCCCCTGCTGGGGTCTCAACATCCATCTAATGGGCTTTCATCCCCATGGAGATGTGAACTAATCATCTCCCATGTGTACCTGTCCATCAGGTATGGTCTTGCACATCAAAAGATACGCCCTCCATGGGCTCATAAGTCACATGTATCATAGCAATGTCAACCACATGTAATCATCAAGTTTATTAAACATGTGCATAAAACCCCTTTTACCTAGACAAGTGATCAAAGACATTATACTAATATACAAGCCAATTTTGGAGGAAGTGACAAGGCGTCCTATTGGGATAATGCTCACGGTATGTGGGGTGTTTCCAGGAGAGATCAAATCTAAGCCATGTGAGTGGGTGAAGTGGATAAGGGATGTCTAGGTAAGGGGTGCAGTGATAGCAGGGAAATGCATGGATTACCCGTGGGTGCCTTTGTAGAGGGGGAGTTGCACCTGTCATGGATGCAAATGTTTCCAAGCCCATTCACTCCTTTTGTCTTTTTATTATTTCTTTTTCTTCAAGAATCTACCTAGGGGACATTGCCCTGGCATGGTGACTAGTGGTGGAAATCTTACCCATAATCATTTCATGGAAATGAGAAGGTTGGTTCATGATGAGACCCCCTTTCTCTTGGCTATGTCACCAAGAGCCACTACCCTGGCATGGTGACCAAATTCTAGTAGTGTCATACTATTAGATACCTATGGACCTAATATCCTGGCTCGTGATGAGACTCCCTATCCTCTAACTAGGTATTGTTTTATTATTTTATGGGTCCCTATGTTTATTGTTGAGAATATTTTTACTACTTTCTCGGGGATCCCTAGGTGAAGCATATTGAGGTTTCATTCTTGGATTTTATCTTTTGCCAGCTAATTTTACCCTCTGGGCCTTTAGCCCCTTCTTCCCACAAGGTAAGGTACAACCCTTAAATACATGGCCAACACAATGCCCAGACCAGTGTAATGGGATGGATGAGTGGGAGAAAGATGGAAAGTGGTAAGTATGGTAGGAGTGAGCGATGGCTTCTCATGAATCTCCCCAGTGAAAACTCAAAACCTATGGGAAAAAGCTTACTAGGGAATCCTACCATTCCCCCTAGACATGGTCAAGTGGATAGGTATAAGATCCAAGAACCTATTAGAAACAAAAATATTCGAATGCACATATTCAAAGGTTTTGAGGATCAAAGTGACACATACCATGATACCCAGACTCATTACCTCATGGAAAAAGATCCACTTATGCTATAGCACCAGGTCAAGGTGATGTATGTTGTTGTTGCTGACAAAGTGGAGGCACTGATGAAAGAAAACAATGGGCCCTTCAGGGCCATGCTCATGTCAATGTGGCTCTCGGTACTCCATGTCTAGGACCTGTGGGCCTCGAGACATAATATCCTTAGTTATCCCTAAACTGGGGGATAACATCTGGCTCCAACTCGGGGACATGTGCTCACCATAGAGCACATGAGAACCTCAACATCTCTGGCATAACCTATAACCTACTTGATCTCAACATAAATCTATTAGCAATCATTTGGGGTGGTGATATCACCCCCAAATCATATATATATAACGAAAGAAAGAATATATCAAATGTGAATACAAACTACTATAGCATGAAATGAAAATGGTATATACAATGAACGAAAATTCCTACTTACCTGTACTTACCTATCGGTTGAATGCTAGGTTTAGTTGAATGATGATTGAAACCATCCTAACAATGTCTCATAATACCTGCCTCTGTGCTTCATCATAAACCAAAACAATGATAAGTTAAGGACAAAAATAACATGGGTTAGAGAATGTATCGTATCATCATAATTCATAAAGTCTAACTCATGGAGGCAGGTGGGAGGGATAAAATCATGCCAAGTCATTCTCTAAGGAAAGTGCTCAATCCCCTTCAAGAAGGGATCATGAAAAGTCAAAGTTTCAGAAAATTGACTCAAAAGGTCTTAAAGTTGGCTACCTAGGATGTCCTCATAATCTGAAATCTTGGAAGGGATTGAAAAGGATATAGAAGATGACTGACAAACTCTTAAGGGAAGGTTGAAAATCTGAGATGAAAAACTTTTTCTTGAGGTATTCAACCTACCCTTTAACTCTAGGGTTTTCCTCATAGGAAACTCAATACAAAGGACATATTTCCCAACTACACCTTTAATGACATAGCAAGGTAAAGTAATTGGAGGTGGCTAGAGAAAGTTGTCACAAGAATCCTTCTTCAGGAAAACGTTGTTTTTACTCCTACAAATATCTTAGCACAATGGTGGTTGATAATATTATTCATGGAATGAATCCAAGTGCTCATAGGATTACTCATCAAAACCCTCAATGTAAGACCAAAAATCATCAAGAAAATATGGGACTAGGTCAACCTTGGGTGTTTGGAAAGTATCGGTAAATATATCATCTCCTTGTTGCCACTGGTCAAAATCAAAAGTAACATGTAGTGATAATTGTGAAGACAACACTTGGAAATGATTCTCAATGTAATAAATGGGGTCCATATCATAACCGAATACATCCCATTTACGTCTTCCGACATGTATGAACTCATCAATATCATGTATGTCACTATTTGTATCATAACATGAAGGATTCAAAACATTCAAAAGCTCATCCATATCCTCCTCACTTATGAAACCATAAAGTAGAGGATCATCAAAATTTTGGAGAGGAGGGTAACTTATTGTGTTTGTTTCTTCTTGTGCAGGGGAAAAAGGCTTGTGGATGGCTTCATCAGAGAGAGGAGGGCATGTTGATACTTCATCATCTTGTTCGGGTTCCGGCTCCTCAATTGTGTCTTCAACAATCCTTTTCTCTTCCCTATAGGGATGGAAAACCTCATCAAGATATTTTCCCTTAGCATTTTGTTGGTCAATAACTTGTTCCCCTTCTTCTTGGAAATTAGCGGTAAAGGTTTCAAGGGAAACTAATCTTTCTAAGCTAAGAGTGATTGGGGTATGTTCAGGGTCATTGATTTTGGTACCTAGAGAGAATATGTGTTCTCCCTTGGAAAAAGAGATATTTAATTTGATTTGCACGGCCATGTTATAAGCTTCGTAGAGTGTTTTTTACCTCTTTTTACTTAAGAGAAACCCTAAATGTGCCAAGATTCCATTGGTATAGAGATACAAAATATACTTGTCTTCAGTACAATGGCTGCTAGGAATATGATATAGCAAATCCTCAAACCTAAACTGGAAATCCCTGATAGTCTAATTTTCAGTTTGTTTTTCATTCTTAAGTACTTTTAGTAACGTTTAGATATCTTCCAATTTCATACCCCACATTTTGAGAAAGGTTTCTTCTAAATAGTCCATAGAAGTGATGCTAGCAACAGGGAGATCATCATACCATTTCCTAGTATTTCCATGAAGAGTGGCAGAGAAACGTTTCATTGCCAAATATTCAGCATCTTCACTAATAGGATGGAGTTGATAAAAATCCCAAAAATAACTGATGTGATAGTCGGATATTTCCCCATCACTACCAATGAATCTAGGGAGCCACTTTTCGTACTTCGGTGGCATTCATCGAGGGTATCCCGAGATTTTACTCATGTCTAAAGGTTTGAAGTTTCTCGGGTCCCATTGAGAAGTCATAGTTGGCTTCATCATCAGTGGAGTCACCAGATAATTTTCTTGAAATTATCAAAGAAATAAGGGAATCATCCTTAGTGGAGTCGCCAAGTAAGCTTTGTAAGATAAAGATTCTTAAGGAAAGGCTTATAGAAAAAGTGTATTTCTTTGAGGAGAATTGACTCGGTGTTCCCCGACAATGGAACCAAAATGTTATCGCGCAGTTTGTAATTGGATGTAAAGGAAAGGTAAATGAAGACAAACTGATGTAACGAGAGACAATCCTATCACTATCACCTCAATAGGATATCTCTTTCTATTTAGGGTGGTAGGCCCAGGGGAGATGTCCCCAGTGACCTGGGGTTTTAATAAGGCAAACAGTAAAGGCCAAAGTGAAAGTTTCCCTCTCACAAGTCATCACCGATCAGAAAGTTTGGCTAAACAACCAATAAAGATAATAATAACCATAAATGTACCTACCCGGAACAAAGCAACATGAAACTATATTTGCAAGGTCACTTGCTGGTTAGTACTTCATATAATTCAAGACTTTCTCAAATAAAGAAATTGACTAATATATTGATGAAGAAATCAAATATGTATAGTATCAATAATCACAATGTGTTACTTCACAATAAATTCTTTAAAGAAGCTTCAAAATGAACAAGAATGATTTATCATCAGCATCAAAATACCAACATTCATTAGAAGCAAAGACTACTATGCATTAGTCAATCTTTCAATTGCTTAAATAACCTAGATTGTTGCAAAGTATAACTATAACTCAAATGGATAATAGCAACAATAGGGTTAGAAAGTCAATATGAGATAGGGTTAGAAGGTATTAATAGTTGTTCAAAGATTTTAAATTTTGTTATCAAAGAACTCAAGCAAGAAGTCTAAGACCAGTGCATTCATAGGGAAAATGGAGTCAAAAGTAGTGGCAAGAGTTGAAGGAAAAATATGATAATAATAGGGCCAAAGACAAGAGGAATTTTATGGTCAAGTGTTGGTAAGCCAAGGCTTCAACCATCAACCCTAGGGGAAAACTGTTTACTAAGGTGTAGGTAACCCTAGGCCTTAGCACATTTTCCTCCTTTAGCTCAATAACAAAGTAAAATTGGCTAGGATGAAGAGAAAATGGTTGGGTGTTGCAATGGCAAGGCCCTAGAAATATCTTCAATAGGAGAAATGACTCCTTGGCATAATCCAATAGGTAAATGACAATTAAAACAAGGACACCAACATGTGCTTATTTCTTAGGGTTTATTCCAACAAATTTCACTAACAAAATGCAAGTAAAATACTATAACCATTCAAGTAAGGG
Source organism: Picea mariana (assembly GCA_032191745.1). Taxonomy (NCBI): domain Eukaryota; kingdom Viridiplantae; phylum Streptophyta; class Pinopsida; order Pinales; family Pinaceae; genus Picea; species Picea mariana. The sequence continues at coordinate 19,813 of JASDQU011028882.1, read as the reverse complement.
AAGGATTGCAGAAATTCACTTAGATTCACCAAGTATTCATCAATCCAAACCCTAGTTATAAACCATCCACCAAGAAAAATGCCAAAGATAACCAAAATAAGCCTCCTTCAACAAGTGTGCACTAGTAATTTCAGCCAAAAACCCTACGAGGGCCACAAATTTCAGACCTCACACAAGTGTGAGTGAAAGATGATGAGAAAAAGAGAGTTTTAGATCTCTATTTATATAATGCCAATGACCTTAATTTTATTTTTATTTCACAAGAGGTCGACATGGCCAAAAATATATCAAAATATTGTTTTACATTAAATGTCATCATTAAAAACCCTAATCAAGAATAAAAGGTGATGGCATGCCCTTTTAGGGTGACGTTAGGCCCCTTTAGGAAAACATTGGCCTCCTGGAGGAAAACATTAGGCCTCCTCGAGCCTTCAAAAGCTGCCACACGTGCCACTTGGCACATAACTGACTCCCAAAACCTCCACAATGCTATATGACATCATAAGATTTCATGGGTGACGTCATGGGCCTTACAAGGCCAACGTCCTAGTGGAAAGGGCACTACCCCCCTAGGTATAGGTCTGCTAAGTTTCCTTTGGTGGAAACCTCCTCCTCTTCTCCGGTGCAAAACCTATGATCTGTCTTTGCCCCTTGTTGGGGTCTCAACATCCATCTTATGAGATTTCAACCCCATGGAGGTCCAAACTAATCATCTCCCCATGTGTACCTGTCCATAAGGGTACCTGTCCATCAGGTATGGTCCTGCACATCAACAGATACGCCCTCCATGGGCTCACAAATCACAGGGATCATAACAATGTCAATCAAATCTAATCATTAAGTTTATTAAACATGTGCATAAAATCCCTTTTACTCGAACAAGTGCTCAAAGACATTATACTAATCTACAATCCAAGTTTGGAGGAAGTGACAGGGTGTCCTATTGGGCTAATGTTCACTGGATGTGGGGTGTTTCCGGGAGAGATCAAATCTAATCCATGTGAGTGGGTGAAGTGGATAAGGGATGTCTGGGCAAGGGGCGCAGTGATAGCATGGAAATGCATGGCTTACATGTGGGTGCCTCTGTAGAGTTTGAGCTGCACCTATCATGGATGCAAATGTTTCCAAGCCCATTCACGCATTTTGACTTTTTCTATTTTCTTTTTCTTCAAGAGGTTGGCTAGGGGACACTTCCTTGGCATGGTGACTAGTGGTGGCAATGTTACCCACAAGAATTTAACAGAAATGAGAAGGTTGTCTCATGATGAGACCCCCTTTCTCTTGGATATGTCACCAAGAGCCACTACCCTGGCGTGGTGACCAACTTCTACTAGTGTCATACCACTAGATGCCCATAGACCTAATATGATGGTTCCTAATGAGACCCCCTATCCTCTAACCAGGTCTTGTTTTATTATTTTATGGGTCCCTATGTTTCTTGCTGAGAATATTTTTACTTCTTTCTCAGGGATCCATAGGTGAAGCATCTCAAGGTTTCATTCTTGGCTTTTATATATTTCTAGCTAGATTTACCTTCCATGCCTTTATCCCCTTCTTCCCACAAAGTAAGGTACAACCATTAAATATTTGGCCAACCCAATGCGTGGACCAGTGTGATGGGATGGATGAGTGAGATAAATATGGAAAGTGGTAAGTATGGTAGGAGAAGACGATGGCTTCTCATGAATCCCCCCAGTGGCAACTCAAAACCTATGGGCACGAGATTACTAGGGCATCCTGTCATTCCCCTGAGATATGGTCAAGTGGATAGGTATAACATCTAAGAACCTATTAGAAACAAAAATAATTGAATGCACATATTCAAAGATTTTGAGGATCAAAGTGATAGATACCATGATACCTAGACTCATTACCTCATGGACCAAGATCCACTTCTTCTATAGGACCAGGTCGAGGTGATGGATGTTGTTGTCATTGACAAAGTGGAGGCATTGAAGAAAGAAAAATATGGGTCCTCCAGGGCCATGCTCAAGTCGATCTGGCTCTCGGTACTCCATGTCTAGGACATGTGGGCCTCGAGACATAATCTCCTTAGTTGTCCCTAAACTGGGGGATAATAGGGCCTAGGTTTCCTCCTTCAAATATGTCTAATCCATAAAGAATCATGTACCTAGTATAAAAAATTCCTTGATGGAACCTATATCCCTAGTCAATGGAAGGGATAACCTTGAGAGGCATTGTGTTTCTTCAAAAGCACATGTATTCCAACAGAGGACGAACACCTTCAGTAACCACTCACACAACTAGATAAAAGATGAACATATTGATGTTTTGACGTGGTAAAACCCCTACGAGGAAACATCCATGACCCTAACCAATGTGGTCACTTGGAGCAGTTTACTAATTCAAAATAAAAAGATTACAGAGATAGTTTACAAGAGAGTTTCTCACAATAGATCATTGTCAAATAACCCTCCATTCTTTTTAAATAAAGATCATGGACCAATCAGGTTTTAATCCAATGATCAATGGTTTTTAAGATCGATGAGAATATGAACCGTCGGATCACTCTGTGTTGGGAACATATCGTGACCATCAAATTTTATAACTACAAATGCATACTAATGCATACTAAAGAAACACAATAAGAAACACACTTTTACCTAACAACATATTAGACCAAGTAGACCTTAAATAACTCCTAAGTGTCTAAATATCCTAACATTCCCCCTTAAGAACAACTTGGGATAGGATTGAAAGATTTACAATAGTGACACAATAGGATAAGGAAGGAGGCATTAGAGCCTATACCCTCTTGATGACAGTTTCCTGAACTCCTAACATATATCAAAATTTGTAAAGCTTCTCTTTTGTAAGAGACTTTGTGAAAATGTATGCAACTTGATTTCCTATAGGGAAAAATAACACTTCAATAACTTGATCATGAATGAGATTTTTGATGAAGTGCATGTGTAGCTCAATGTGTTTTTTGCACTGATGTTGAATTGGGTCTTTGGTGAGCTTGATGGAACTATGATTGTCAGACAAAAGGCTGGTCAGATGTTGCTGCTAGAATCCAAACATTGAAAGGATATGTCAAAGCCACAAGGATTCCTGAATTTCATTTACCGTTGCTCGGTACTCTGCTTTTGCTGAAGAAAGTGCAAAAGCCTATTGTTTCTTATAGGCCCAAGTGATAGGACCTGAACCAAGGCTGAAAAAATAACCTACAATAGACTTTTGATCATCAAGTTCGTCGGCCCAATATGAATCAGTGAAAGAAACTAATAAAGGAGTCCCCCTGAATTGTAATGTATTCTGAACTGAATTGTACCATGGACATAGCAAAGTATTCTTTTAACTTCTTTCCAATGTCTCCCATGGGGTGTTTCATATACCGAGAAACAAGACCAACATCAAAGGAAAGATCAGGACAGGTATGAGTCAAGCATAAGAGGCTACCGACTAATTGACGGTACAAGGTGGCATCAACTTCGAGAGAAGTACATGTGGAAGAAAGTTTAACTCCATACTGGAAGAGAGAAGGGGTTGGTTTACAATCTTCCATGTGAAAGCAATGAAGAAGGTCACAAGTGTACTTATATTGGGAAAGAAAAATTCCTTCATTGGTTTGGAAAATTTGGAGGACAAGGAAATAATGCAAAAATCCTAAGTCTGTCATTTCAAATTTCTTCTTAAGGCTGGTTTTCACATGGTTTAAAGGTTTTGAGTTACTACTAGTAAGGATAAGGTCATCAACATAAATGACACAGATTATGAGATGGCTTCCTACTTTCTTGGTATAGACATTAGGATCATAATGACATCTAGAGAATCCAGTGTCAATAAGAAATCCAGGATCATAATGGAATACCAAGCTCGGGGAGTTTTCTTAAGACCAGAAAGAGATTTCTTAAGGAGACAAACAAGGCTAGAGTCATTCTAGACATAGCCAGGAGGTTTTTCCATGTAGATTTATTCTTGCAAATCTCCATGCAAGAAGGAATATTTAAAATTCATCTAATGGACCTCCCATTTATGTGAGGTAGCAAGGGAAAGAACAAAGTGGATGGAATTTATTTTTTCTACAGGGGCAAAGGTTTCATTATAGTCAATTCCTTCAAATTGGAAAAATCCTTTGGAAACTAATTGAGCCTTGTGTCTTTCAACACTTGCATATGATGCATACTTAGTTCTATAGACCCATTTRCATATGACAAGTTTTCTTCCTTTTGTAAAAGGCACAAGATCCCAAGAATCATTTTCCATTAAAGAACGATCTAGTCTTCATTCATTGTTGTATCCCAATCTAGATAACTTAAAGCTTCTGCAAATATCTCTAGATCACGTGTCTCTGAAACTTGATCCAAAAGAGAAGAGGATCGTTAGAACTATGAATGTGTCCGACATTGATCTGAAGGATCACTGACAATATCACCAGCTGCTTCTCCTGTTGAACAGACCCATCTAGCAAGTGGTGGAGTTGGTGTTGTTTCAGGTTCAAAAAAATCATTTGGAGGAAGATGAGTAGGCGGAGGTGTAGTTTCATCCTCACTGTCATCATCTGAAGAAGAAACCAAAAAGGAACAAAAGAAGGAACAAATGTCGAATATGTCTTGCAGGC
>JASDQU011028882.1:0-15128 GCA_032191745.1 Picea mariana | reverse complement strand
GTGGGGGAGTGCAGAGGGGGGGGGGTACCCCCTCTACGGGGTCTGGGAGGCCTATCCCCCCAGCTGGGGGGTCTGGGGGCAAGCGAGCCCCCAATGGGGGTTCAAGGGTGAAGCCCCCGAAGAAAAAATTGCCTTGTAAAAGTATATTGTAATTTCATTGTAAATCTGGACCGTTCATTATAAGGTCGCAGATCTAACGGTAGAGATTATGTTAGGGTTTTTTTACCTAGAAAGAAACCCTCTTTTATGAGGGAAATGTATCACAGCTATGATGATGGTGAATATTGTATTCTGAGAGAGGAGACTGTGAGAGAAAGAAGAGGAAGTTACAACAGGTTTTGTTGTAGGTTGTATCCCTTCATTTGCTGGATAATAATAAAGGAAGGACCTGGCAATTTCTTTGGTGGACATAGCCCACACTGGGTGAACCACGTAAATCTATGTCTCTCTTGTATTGTGTGTCTTCTGTGTTTTTTTTCTACATTTTTTTTATTTTATTGCTCCGCGGTCCTGTTTTTCTAACATCTTGACTGGTTTCTTAGATCACTTGTCTCTCTCCTCGGTAAGGATGTAGCTTCCACCTTCCTTCAATTAGAAGAAGAAGCCATTAGTAAGGCTCAACAATATGACCTCATCTATTCACAATCAGGGTACTTATACATAGTACTTCATGATCTCCTAAAACCCATGCCATTCGGTCAAGACAAACCCAGGATGTCTCACTCAGTAGACAGATTGATTGGTAATACCAAACACCACAGTCCTCAACCCCAACCACCACCAATGTATGGCACACCTCAATATCCACCAGCATATGGGGGAACCTCTTATCACCACCCACCCCCTTATCAAAAACCATACCCTGTTGCTATTCCTCCACCCATCAGTGGACCACCGCTGGCACCCCCAATACACCCACCTATCCAAATAAGTTCTAGTACTCCCTCTACCTCAACTTATACTCTAAGTACCAGAGAAAGTGCCACACCTTCCTATGTACCTTACGGATCATTACCCCCATAGAATCTGTACTTCCCATTCCCTGGTCCTCTACAACCCATGGCTCCCCCACACCCTCACATTGGGGTGAATTTTGTTCAACCCTCTCCCCTTTAGCAATATCAAAATTTTGAACAGGTGAATATGTCAAATCTGACCCACTAGTCGAATAATGCCAAAAATAAAGAGAAAAATAGGAATAATAACAACCCAGGTCAAGGCGGGAATCACCCCCAATAGACCCAACCTACCGGGGGAAACCAGAATCAAGGGAATTAGAACCCCCAGGGGGGAAATAACAACAAGCATCAAGAGAGAAATAACAATGCTATTAAAACAACCTTCCCTTGTTCCCTTTGCAGTGAGTTTGGTCATTATACTTATCATTTCCCCCAAATCACTGATTTCAAATGGCTGAAAGACTCAGGCAGTCTACCACATCCTCCAGCACTGCCTGTCCCTCAGTAGGACCCACAACAATACGTGAAACAACCCACCCCAGTCATGCTGCAAAACCCCATTCCACACCAAGGTGTGATGAACAACCAACAAGAGATGTATCCTACCCCACCATAGTTGGGACAGTATATCAATCCAAACAATCCCATAGATCGTACGATCCTCCTCACCAGTGAGGAATAAATCCTTCTACAAACACGTAGTCATCAATACCATGCACCCGCTGAGACTCCTCCCATTCTCCCAGAAACAGTCCCAGCACCAATGGGACCCCCATTGGTGATTCCTCACCGTAACGCAGAACCACATCTTTTCATCCCTCGCATCCTATTGCACAGGAATTTCCATAACCCACAGGATAGGGTGACTCATAATTACAGTTTGGTTGATGACTTAGAACAATCCCCGACTACCATGTCAGTCTTAGAAGTCCTTCAAACTTGTCCCACTTAGTGGAAATCATTACTTTCTACCTTGGGGGTAGTCGACCCCGCAGATACTCGACTCATCACATTTTATCTCGATAGCGGGGAACCTCGCCTCCCCGCTCTAATCGCTTTTCAAATCCCAGTAAAAATTTAGAATATTACAGTTCATCGGTGCATCATCAATGAAGGAGCATCCACATGCATCATGTCCAAATCTGTATGGTAGAAGCTTGGTTCCCCCAAAATCATCCCATCTGCCATTACCTTAAGAGCTTATGACAGATAACCATCATCTCCTGAAGGGATCTTACAAAATGTCCCTGTAGAACTCGGGGTCAAGACTATCCTCTTCTACATTCAAGTTATCGATGCCCCACTCGATTACAATATCTTGTTCAGTCGTAGTTACATGTACGCTATGAAGGCAGTTTCCTCGTTCATCTTTCGAACCATGATGTTCCCCCACAATGGGAACATCATCACAATTGACCAAGTTTCACATTACGAGCCTAACCCTTCCGCCAACATTGATAACATTCTCCCCCTCATCCATACTCATCCTGAAATGTACCCACTCATTGAAATGGGTCCCAGGATTTCCAAAGACCCATCATTGTTAGGAACTTACCACGATGTGCCACTGCTCCTTCATCCTTCCAATAAAGTATGCATTGCATCATCCAATGGAACTGACATAGAGGATACCCTTCCTCCTAGGGAGGCTTCTATCATATATGACATCCCACTAGTCGTAGAGCTCCCCCATAATGAGCCTACTGTGAACTCACCGACTCCACCAGGTCATGATTTCACCTCTCCCCCAGGCCATATCCTAGTTTCGGAGAGAGTTCCCCAAGCCATTATCCAAATCCCCTTCTTCTACCCTCCACCTGGCGTACAAGATTTCCAAGTAGCCGCAACCCTTACCCTCCCTAATATGGTGTTAGCAATTCCAGTTTGGTATTTACATCCACCAGAGATGGCCCCTCAACCATCCCTTCCCCCCCAAACGGAAGGAATCCCAATGATGATTTCCATACTCACTCCCACCATACCCTCTGCACCCCCACTCACTAACCTCCCTACCACAGCTGGGGGTAGGCAAAAGAGGAAGGAGCCCATGACTCTACTTCCCCCACACGCCCAACCTCCTTGCATACTATGTGAGAAAGATGGACACCAAACCAACAACTGCCCATCTCTACCCAAGTTACGGAACCCGATTCCACTCAATCAAACACCATCAACGCTCGCCACTATAGCAATTACTGCCGGTACCGCCACTCGCTCAAGTAGTAAAGGGCTGTGAACCAAATTTGCTTGCGCTATTCATTCAGAATATGGCCATTATACACACCATTTCCCAGCACTACCGCGCTTCTGGCAGACATTAGCCGCAGTACGCCAAAACTTCAAGAATGAACCCAATCCAACTACATCATCCCTACCAAAAATTACTGACATCCATTATGTCACGACTTCAGTCAATGAATGTATGAGATGCCCTTACTCCCTCTGTGAATCCTTAGATCATTTTACATACCAACGTCCTATGATCATTGAATACATGCAACGCCAATTGACTCTGATTCAAACCCCTGTGCCCCCTACAAAATCGATGCTTGACCTTACCTCATCACTAGATATTATTCATATCATTTCTCCTGAACCTGAGGCACTCCCAACGCTTCCATGGTTCTTGGATGACTTATCTGAGGATTCATCCCCAAATCCCCCCAATTCTCCCATTCATTTCCCTACGAAAATTTTACATCCAACTACCACTGGTACTCCTCAGTACTTCGATATTTGCTTTATGTCAAGCGAACCATCGCAATATCATTGCATCATTCCCCCTGCTTCTTCATCACCAGGGGATAGACACACGGCGATAGTCACTGATATCACTCTTTATGACCCCTTGTATTCCCACCAATTCCACTGTGACGAGGACATACTTGAAGAGTTAAGCACCCCCAACTACCCATGGGATGCACTACACCACATAGCATTCTTATTTCCACAGGAATCCTCCATGCCTCCTAACAAACACCCCATATACGCGGTCGAAACCAAGGATTTCATCCCATCATGGCATATCGACTGGTTCAACAACCCCATTCCTGCCCCTGATTCTTTAAGGAAACATGGCCAACATTTCCCCGACCATCAAAATCAATATTTCCATAAAAAATGGATTTGTCGAGGAAATCACCATTGGTGCCACTTGCACTCCTCAAGAAATCATTGCCTATAAATCCCTCTTCCAAGAATATCAGGATATTTTTGCCTGGTCATACACAGAAATGCCTAGCCTTGATCCCTCTATCGTCGAACATCACATCGACACCTGCCTGACATTACACCAGTTGGTCAAAAACAATGACCTCTACACCCCTCCAAAGCAGCGGCCATCAAAGCCGAGATTGAAAAATTACACGCAACTAGGTTCATCTACCCCATCACCTATACATCATGGGTTTCCAACCCTGTAACCGTTAACAAAAAATAGGGCACTATCTGCGTCTGCACGGACTTTCACGATCTCAATCGTGCCTATCTAAAAGAAAACTTTCCAACGCCTTTCATCGATCAAATTATCAATGACTCCGCAAGCCACGAGGCTCTATCATTCATGGATGGTTTCTCTGGTTATAATCAAATCCAAATCCACCCAGCCGATCAATACAAAACCACATTCACTACCTCTTGGGGTACTTTTGCATATCATGTCATGCCTTTTGGCTTAAAGAACACTGGCGCAACTTTCCAACGGGCTATGACATACATTTTTCATGATCTAGCTCATATCATCCTCGCATACTTTGATGATCTCACAGCTCGATCCAAAAAACGCACCCAACATCTTGATGATTTACGGATCGTCTTCCAATGGTGTCGTCAATACAACATCTGCTTGAACCCCCTCAAATGTGTATTTTGCATCATTGTTGGGTGCCTCCTCGAATTCATCGTGTCCCAAAGCAGCATAACCGTGGACCCCCTCAAAGTCCAAGGCATCACCAAAATTCCACCCCCTCGAAATTTATGCCAATTACAAAGCCTACAAGGAAAATCTAACTTTCTACGACATTTTGTCCCAGACTATGCGACTTGAGCACACGGTTTCCTTCGCTTACTCCGCCATGACATCCCATTCCACTGGGATGAATGTGCCCAAAAATCATTCGACGATCTTAAAATGGCACTCTCCAACGCCCCTTTAACTAGTGCACCTAACTACAATCACGACTATATCCTCTACATATCATCCTCAGCTGTCTCAGTAGCAGGAATTCTTGTGCAACTCGGTGATGACGATCATGAGCATGTAATTTACTACATTAGTAAAAACCTCTCAGGGCCACCCCTGAAGTATAAGCATGAAGAGAAATTATCCCTAGCAGTTGTCCTTGTAGTCTAAAAACCGTGTCATTACATTCTGCTTTGCACGACTAAAGTCGTAGCAGACTCCAACCCTATGCAATACTTGCTTAGTCGTCTGCAAATTAATGGCAAATTTGCCTGATGGATCATTATCCTTCAGGAGTACGATTTTGATTTTTCAACACCCAAGAGAAATAAATCCCTTGTCCTCGCTGAACTGGTTACGACCTTCCCCTTTGATACTATCAGTAACCCCATCAATACTGACTTCCCTGATGAACATCTCTTTTACATCACTTCAGATGATCCTTGGTAGGGCGACCTCCTCATCTACCTCTGAACCCAAAAGTTTAGTAACCACCTCTCACGAGATGATCGTCATCGTATTCGCCACCAGGCCCCCTGCTATCTCCTCATCAGAGATATCTTATATCAGTGAGGGGTTGACACCATACTTCATCGATGCTTGACTATTGACGAAGTTGATAGAGTCTTGAACGATTGCCATAGTGGTGCATGCGGGGGCCATCTTTCAGGAGTTTCCACTGCTCAGAAAATCATCTAAACATGTTATTTTTGGCCTACATTGTTTCACGATTGCATTCATGATGTGAAGCAGTGCGATAAATGTCAGCTTTACGCCAACAAAGCACGAGCACCACCTGATCTTCTCTGCCCAGTCATTACTGCAGGCCACTTTTGTAAATGGGGCATCGACTTCATGACTTGTAATCCCCCATCCAACAATGGACACAAATACATTGTTTTCGCAATCGATTACTTCACAAAATGGGTTGAAGCCATGCCCACCTTCAACAACACCACTGACACTACAGCGTGTTTTTTCTTTAATCACGTCATATCCTGCTTTGGAGTACCACTCCAACTAGTTTTCAATCACAGGAAACATTTTGAGAATAAGATTTTTGTCAAACTCTCATCTCAGTTGGGATTCTCCCATGATTTTGCCTCACCATATTACCCTAAGTCTAATGGACAGGTCGAAGCAGTTATCAAGGTCCTCAAGACCATGTTGTAGCACACGGTTAAAAAACATAAGACCAATTGGCATCATATGTTATTTTCCGTGCTATGGGCTTACCATACGGCCATGAAAATGGCCACTGGTTTCACACCAGTTCATCTAGTCCATGGGGTCAAGGCCATTCTTCCTATCGAGTGTGAAATTCCCACCTTATGCACCACAATCTAGCTATTACCCGACACTGCTCCAATGGAGTAGTGCTTGTTGAACTTAGAGTCCCTGGATGAAGATTGTCAATCTTCATTATAGAACAATGAGACAGCCAAAAAATGGTCAAAGGCCACCTTTGATTGCCATGTCAACCTTCGCTCATTTCATGAAGGTGACCTCGTCCTTGCTTACGATATCACTCACGATACCCTTGGTCAGGGAAAATTCAAGTCACTATGGCATGGGCCCTACATTATCCAACATTTCCTCACCAAAGGTGCATACATCTTGGCCTCTCTCGAAGGCCTCTCTCTCAAACAACCCATCAACGGGTTATACTTGAAGAAATTTTACGCCTAAGCGTAGCCATTTTACTCTAGGTTATTTCTTTTATAGTGATTTTAATCTTTCTTTCCATCCCTCACATCTAAACTATCATTTTTTCTATTGACAGATGCTTCCCCCACCGACCTACCACATCGGTTACACTGACGGGGCCAGCCGTTGGACACAAAATCTCACTTCGGCAGCTTGGGCCCTCTATACCCCCTCACATGAACTGCTCCACTCTAGCGGCATATGTTTGGGTTCAACAACCAACAATCAAGTTGAATACACTATTGTCATTGGCCTCCTCGTCGATGCCCATCATCATTGTATTCATCACCTTAGCGTCTTTCTTGACTCTCAACTAATCGTCCTCCAGCTCAACAATGTGTACCGTGTCCGCGATCCTTGCCTCTTTCACAAATACCTGCAAGTTAGACTTTTATCTCAACATTTTGATTTCATTACATCTACACATATTCCAAGACAATTGAATCAAATTACAAATAACTTAGCCAACATTGTGTTGGATTGGCATATATCACATCAAGATACCTCTACACACACATAAACCATCAATAATCTGTCACATCATATATAGATTAGACATCATCAACACATTAAAAAACACATGTAAACATCACAAAGACCCAAAAAATGTATACTCATATATATATAAATCGATCACCAGTGCCATCAAAATGTTTACATACAAAACATCATATACAAAATCTACAGGTCAGTAAAACACCTCAGTACAAAATGGGATCACCAGCCTATATACAAAATACAAAAATACATAGAGCAACACTCAAGGTGCCTCTAGAGCACCACCTCCTTCCCCTCCCTCAGGAGGTGGTCCCCCACCCACTACTCGTCCCTCCGAACTGGGAGGTAACCATCTGGCCATCGCAACACATACTACTGCTGCTCACCGCACCACAGCCCACCATGTTGGTGGAATTCCCACACACTGCTCCATGATGCCCTCATCCTTCATGTGCAACCACATGCCCTATAGAACCGCCTCTAGGCGGTGGAAAATGTCCTCAAAATATCCCCCGGCCTCCGTTGAAGGAGCATGCGATGGCCCAACACCTGGGTCATCAAAATGACGTCTCCTTGCTACTCTCTCGTCATCAGCTGGTCTTACCTTGGCGTCCTCGCGCTGACATCTCTCTCCTACCCGCGACCCTCCTTGCGATGGTATCCCTGGCTCCTAGTGAGCCGACGCTCTCATCAACTCAACCTTGTGCCCGTGAGGTCCCACATCTAGACATACAAACAACCAAATGATAGTATCAACATCTATACAAAATGTATATGTCATGCTACCTCAAAAATTAACATATCAAACTCATAAACATACCTCGGTGATCAAAAACCTCCCCTGGAGGTAACAAAATGTCTGGATCACCCCAGAAGTCCACACCATAGTATGGATACTTCAGTATAATCTAAAACATCTTCTGCCACACCTGTGCCACCTCAGTCGTGATAAAATGGCTGCCCTCGCTCGTGGCTCTCGTGCACCAGGAGTGCCTAGTAAAATCCTAGGGTGCAACATCGACACCCTCTCCAAAAACCAGGCCACTAAGATGGACCCAAAGGCAAAGTCCCCTGAGTCTGTAGACCGACATCTATCCAACTGCCCTACCATCCTGGCATGTAGCTTCAACCCCCAGGCAAAGTGCTCCTCGGCCAGTGCCCTCCCCATAACCCTCAGCTGACCACCATTGATCCGCTGAGTCGTGAGGGACCCATACACCCTCACAATCATCGCTGCTACATAGCGATGAGCTAGAGCATCCATCACCCCGATGCTCATGATGGAGCCCGACATGTAGTTCTCCCTCGAATAGTACCTCTGACCCAAGGTCGCTACCGACACGTCCACAGATAACACTGGCTCCACCGGCATGGGCGTTCCCCGAAAAGGGAGCCCAGTCAAAAAGTATATATCCTCCACGATAGTGAAGACAATATTCTCTCCCCACACCATAAAGCAATGCAAGTCCGGACTCCACATCTGGATCAGAAACTGTAGGAGATACTTTTGCGCCTGTATCAATGGGCACTCGAAGAACTTCAGCAACCCATAGGCTGCCAAAGTGGCATGAACCCCCAGCTCCTCAATCGCCACAACATCCTTCAACTATGACCAGTCCCTCTCTTTCCAATGGACCGACATCATGCACAATGATCACCTGCAACCACATAATGCAGTCCTAGGCCAGCCATATTGACCATAAAACACACTAAAATCTCCAAAAAAGATAATTTTTTCACCCGTCAGCCTTGCCCCCAAGGCGCAACTGTTTAACCCACAGGCATGTAGATATGTGTGTCTCTTCATCCCATAGGCATGCACATATGCGCACCTATTCACCCCATAGGAGCGCACACAAGAATGCCTATCCATCCTATAGGCGCGCATGTATGCGCGCCAGCCCACCCTACAGGGGCGCCTCCATGCGCCCCTGTCACGAACACAGGCACACATTATAGCGCACCTTTCCACTACACAACCATGCACCCATGGATAGCTGTGTAGCCAATAGGAACACATATAATGCGTGCCTTTGTCCCCCCTAAGGGTGCAACCATGCATGGCTATCTGGATAACAGATGTGCAATCGTGCGCGCATATTTTCGGATCGCCCGTGCACTAACTTCCAAACACCATTCCGGGAGCTCCGGGTGTCCATTTTTTGATTCGTCTTTAGCCATAGGATCAAAATCCCGTCATCTACATCAAGACAGTCCCCATGTAATTTTTTATCCTTCACCCCCAGGGCACCATTTTTTTTCATACCCTATCCAGGTACGCATGCTCATGTTCAAAATTATCAAATAGATGCTTGTATGTTCGATTCTCTTAAGATATTGTTCACATCGGGTATTTGGTTTTCATGTGTGCAGGTACTAGGTCATCATACATCAACGCAACCCCTTCATGTATATAATCAACACTAGCATGTAATCATTCCCTCTTAATCTCAATTGCATCTCTAGTCACACCCTCTGACATTTGCCTCTAGGATCCCCCATCTCTGGCTCTACAGTACCAACAACTTCATTTCCTCTTAGGTACTGTCACCTAGTAGCACTCTCCCCCACATGAGTTGTCCCATTCATATCACCCTTTTTCACTTTGACACTCATGTTGTTTTTCAACCCTTTAGGAATGGCAGTCTCGATAGTCTTACATCATGTCGCGAATCATCCACATACTCCTTCTCCTCATTTTGCTAGCTTTCCCAATAGACTCCCGGATTATCTCTTCAAGGTTCTATTTTGACTGCACCTCCACAGTATCATGAACCCTCCATTTCATCCACAGTCAGTTTTCTCCTCTGTAAATTTCCCTCCATTTCATCTACCTCATACAGAAACCCACCCATGGGCCCCCCACCTTCCACCAATTCTCCAAGCTAATTGTGCCCTAACCGGCCCAACCATATTACATTGGGGCACCCATTTTTGTATTTGTACACTCATCCCAAATTATTCTTTATTTGTTTGGTAAATTGTAAAAAGCCTTTGTTTCCAGCATTTACATACCATTTTGTCGTCACCTTTGGTGACCTTTTTCCCTTTTTGGCAAACGCAACCCATGTCATCCTTGGTTGGGGCACTCCTTATCATCTACCCCTGTTGACATCTTCCATATACTCCGAGTATCCCATAGGCCACTTACCTCTTCCCTCTAAGTTTGTTCACTTTGTCCTGCCTCTGGCACAACTTATCCCATGTCTTGTTGTCCCCCTGACACTCGACCTAGTTGAATGGTTGCGGCCACTTATACTTTGCATATACCCCCAGCCAAGGGCAGTCTTGAGTCTTCATCCAACTTGACTTTGACCATGTACCTCCTCCAGTTCCTAACCTCACCTAGTAGATTTCACGAAACCCTTTGCTTCAGGGAGTCGCATCCCCCTTTTGTCGACATCAACGTAGTATTCCAGAAGGGCGACAGTATCTTGACTCTCATTACCTTTCCAATGAGAGGTCTCAGATGGCATAGGGAGAACCACAATTGCTCCCTACTATTGTTGAACCCCATAACATTTGAATTCAACACTTTATCATGTTACAGTGGGTCTTACTTTGAGACTATTGCAGTTATTTCTTATATTTGTCGAAGACCTATGAACTTGGTTGGGCTATCAATGCCCACAAAATATGTGATATTTCTTACAGATGCCACTACCTACTGTTCAGAATATGGTCCTCTGTAGAATTGTCTTCTGCCTTTATCATGACCATCCCCAAGGGTGTTGTAGTTGTCTACATCAACACACCATTCCTTTTTGAGTTACATGACATGAGCATGGGCCATGCCCACCTCATCTGTACACAGTTTATTTTTTACACACCTTATGGAAGGTTGGGTTCTACAGGTTCCCTTCTCCCTCCAACGGGTAACTCTTGACACTCTCACTACCACTCTCTCTTACAATGGCACTCTCAGTAGAAGAAACATTGATGAATTTTGACTATACGTATGCTCCTAACCTCATTCATCAGGGGGCATCTGTTATCACTGAAATTTCGTCCGCAAATGGTTACAAGAACCCAGCATCATCAAACATTTATGAGGTCACCCATGGACCAAAATTACCACAAAATCATTTCCAAAAGGTCCAAAACCATACAACCAGTGATAAAATTAAAGTGCGCTATGACTACACAGGGAGCGTGAGCACATGCGCGATTCAGAACCGCAATAAAATTGCACATGCACATGATGTGTGACTGTGGTCGCTAAAATCTGCTCACATCTAAGAACGATGCATTTATGAGATTGGTTGGCTTCCCACCCACTTCTAGTTCAGCTTCCAAGTTGATTTGACACTCAAATATCGACTGGATTTGACTGGGTGGATGGTCAATGTTATTGGACTAATCGGTAGGTGCGGACACTTTACAGATCTCCCTAGATCCACCTGGATCTAGAACAAAACAGGACAAGACATGACTTTTTCCCTTAGTTATTACCATAGAATTAACTAGTAGGGAGGAACAAGTGACATACCTTCGTATCACTTCCTAGGGTCTCTGTTGCTCCCGCTTCACTCTGATGCTCTCGTGAAGTCAAGATCAATACAACACAAACCAACCAAAGTGAGGATAGCAAAAAATATTCAATCATCAACTTATGTGTATGATCAAGGAATTACACAATAAAGTAAGAATGACTTTATGGGAAAAGGACATGCCACTGTATCATATTAATCGAAAGTAGAAGATACAACATGATCGCCTTGATGTTGCAAGCTTCCTTTCGGTAGCTCTTGGCTCCAACACACACACTTGCTCGATCCTTGTATGAAGAAGATCCAATTCCTCTTGATAGACTTGCTAGAGTCTCCAAGCTCTTGTTCAAGCTAGGTCCTTCACACAATTCTTTCACCAATTCTCCAATGAATCTTGCTTAACCTTTTCCATGAGAATACCATAAATATATAGGAGAGGATGAGATGGTTACTTGGATAAAAATGATCCCACAATATCAGGGAAACCAATAAAAAGATAACCATTCGAATGCCAACCCATCCTCTAGAAGATTCCCTTCTAGAACCATCGAGACTTCATCTTTTTCCAAGCTTGAGAGAAATTTCTCACCCTAGCTATGTATCACAGTGTGAGAAGTTCGCACCCTAGCTAAAGGCAGCCTGCAAGAATGGGTCATTCTCGTACCCTAGGATATAAGCAACCTATGAACTCTCTTCAAAAATATGTTTTCTGGGAAGAGATGAATGTCACTTTTCTTAGGAAAAGATTCTTGTGAGGAGCCTGAGTACACCATCATCAATACACCATCAAGATTGACCAAAATCATGGGTAACAGAATGCCCGCCAAAGTATGAGGCTAGAATTAGTGACAGCTGAAATACTTTGTAAACTATGTGCATGTGTATGTTGGAAACCAGGAGTGCACCTAATCGGAAACCTACGAACAACCAAGCATCTGCAGAATATCATACTAGTTATGAGGTAGGCATTCCCATACTTAGATCATAGATGGATGATGTTATAGACATAGGTCATGGCCACCAATCATACACTCTGGATCCATGCCGTCAAAATATATCATAGACACCAGGAATACACTGTGGATCTATGCAAGAAAATTCAAATTGAGACGACATAGCCACGAGACATACAAAGTGGATCTATGTGTCACAAATTATACATATTCCATCGCAACCTAGACAAAGAGATGATATCCAGGGTCTTCAATCCCGTCACCCAAAAGTACGAATTTAACCATGTGATTACATGTGTTGAAGTCGAACATGGTAGAAACCACTTGATTACCGATCATTGATGAAAACCGTTAACAAGTGCAAGGGAAATCACCATTAATGTCAATGACTCCCAAGGTACACTAGTACAATCCATTGAGTGTGAATGAATGAGTTGAGGTCAAACATACGACAGAATATTTCGATCAGGGGTCAATGATGTAAACCCACTGTCAAAAGCGAGGAAACCTACCATTGAGGCATGCAGGTTCCAAGGTACCAAAGAATTTTTAAGTCTTGTTTCCAGATAATGAGCTAAAGTCGACGAAACAAAACTCGTCACAGGAAGGCCTTGATGTATCCCCCATCAGTGAAACGAAATAAGTAACATATTTTGAAGGTGAAACAGAGTATGATGTAAGTTGGAATGGACACAGGGAAGGCTGACACGGAGAGAATGGACAACTGTAGATGGTCGACTCAATAGAGGTTTCAGATGAACTTCTCTTGAACATATGAATGACACGACCAATAATTTGGCAGCATTAACTGAGAGATGACGTAGGGTATGACCTTGTAGCGAATCGAATGAGAGACAAATAGATTTCCCAAACCGGCTTCAAATACTGAATAGGGGGGTGTCATGTTCAAGAGCGACACTTACTGCCAATTAATATGAATACGAGAACACATCCCTTTCCCAAATTTCCCCCCACCATTTCTGGCGACTACCTCTTTATTTTTACACAAGCTTGAGGAGGATAACATATGCTTGTTGATATAAGATTATCCTTCAGATAAGTTGCAAGATACCAGATATATAAAATATGCAGAACATAAATGAAATGCTAGAAATGACAGAATAATAGTAAAATATCCAGCATAATCTTCACAATACACAGAAATGATATACGAAATAGCAGCAGAAATAACACTTGATTCAGATAGCAATGTTCACAGGCCTCTTCGAGGGGGCAACCTCCATTCGAGCAGCGCTCTATTACAATAATCTCCAAGCTAGGTTTCTCATACCCTCGACTCTTATTTATACTAAATATGTCTATTAAGAGAAGCATCTAGAGGAAGATCCTTCTAGAAGCGAAAGCTTCTATTAGGTCTTCTTACATCCGCCTTATTCTATTTTATTGAAAGGTCTTATTAATATTGACCTTTATTACATCTGAATACATTGATCTACCTATGTGCGGGTTAGGACCTTAACATGTCCGCCCCCTTAAAAACAGCCTTGTCCTCAAGGCTTGAGATGTGGAAACTGCTGCAGAATGGTAGCTGGTTCCCAAGTGGCATATGCTGGAGTCATATCTTTCCACTGTACTAGCATTTCCTTGATGGTTCTCTGATGTAGGCGACACTCCCGCTGGTCCAAAACTACTTATGGTTGTAGCCAAATGAATCCTTCTTCAGCTAACTCTGGAAGGTTGGTTTGAATTTGGCACCTGGTTCCAATCACCTTCTTCAAGCATGAAACATGAAAAACAGGATGTAGCTTCGACTGACTAGGCAGAGCTAACTGATATGCGACTTGTCCCACATGCTTGAGAACTGTGTAAGGGCCATAAAATTTGGGTGCTAGCTTCTGATACTGCTCGGCCTTGAGGGAAGTTTGCTTATATGGTTGCAGTCGCAGAAACACTTGATCCCCTTCTACAAATTGACGTTCTGAGCAGCCTTGATCTGCTTGCTGCTTCATTCTATTTTTGGGCCATGACCAAGTTCTCTTTAAGGGTACGAAGGATATCCTCTCGGACTGTAAGTGTTTGGTCAACCGCCTAGACCTTCGAGGTACCCGGTAAGTATGAGAGAACTGACGGTGGCTTCTATCCATACACTGCTTCAAAAGGAGTCATGCGAGTGGCTGTATGGTATGTAGTGTTGTACCACCATTCGATGAGGGGTAACCATTGAGCCCACTGGTGTTGTTTTTCAGAGGCAAATCACCTTAGATATGTTTCCAAACACTTGTTGACGACTTCCATTTGACCATCTGTCTGGGGATGATAAGCTGAGCTGAGATGCAATTGTGTGCCTTGTAGCTTAAACAGTTCTTGCCAAAAATTGCTT
>JASDQU011028881.1:28901-41358 GCA_032191745.1 Picea mariana | reverse complement strand
CGTATGGAACAGAGAGAGGGTCATGCGAAATCATCATCAAGCGCATCAGTGATGCAACCACAAGAATGGCCACCAAAGTCATGGCTTGGAATTTGCTTAGGAAGTGCCGCAAGGAGGAAGTCCCTTTTGGGGTTGTCGCGACTGCAACATAGTGCGCGAAGGGCACTATGCTTAGCTGCGGCCCGTACTTGTTAAACTTGTTTCTTGAGGACTGCAGAGACACGTAGGACTCGGGGATAGAGTTTCATTACTCTTGACTACTCATCTTGATCACCTTGATCGAATGGAGGGAGCCCCAGTACACATACTTTTGTGAGCAGGCCAGTCATTGCCACATAGCGCGGTACACATCGTTGGGGAGCACTTCAAACCCCAAAGTCAAAAGTACAAATGCAAGCATGTTCGCAGGGTATTACAATGACCTCCAAGAAAGCATTGCCAACACTTGGAGAATTACTTCGGAAGTGGTTGCGCAATACCGGGACATCGCCAATTTCAAAGCAACCAGGCACACCGTAGGGATCCAAGCGCGAATATTTCCCAAGAAGGAATGGCTACAATTGCGCTACTACGTCAAGGAAGAAGATGTAGAGATGGCCATCAAGGATTGGCAAGATGACCGAAGAGTTCCATTTCTGACTCAAGAGATGCCTGTAGGTAAGGAGGCTGATGCAAGGCAAGATCAAATACCTGCTGGAGATAAAGCTGCGCATAAGAAGCCAAAGCCAAGTTAGAAGCCGACACAACAAAAGAAGGGGGGTGTGCCAACGAAAGGTACCCGAGATGGGACAAAGGACACCACCCATGCACTAAAAGAACATGAAAAAGAGGCTGAGATAACACAAGGAACCACTTCGAGTGCTACTCCATAGGAACAAGGCTAGACCAAGAGGATGATCATACACACCGGGGGTGCGCGCAAAAAGGCCAAGGCGCACACAGAGCCGCCAGAGTATAAAATCACCGAGGACTATGCGATCCTCGTGGCCGAAAGAGTCTAGGAATGAGCATCCGAGGAGTTTGAATAATCCCAGCACCAAAGGGACCAAATTTAGGATGAGCTGGATGACTTAAGGCAGGTCCTAGAGCAGATCAGAGAAACGCAGAGGGCAGGCAGAGGAATAGAGTCATTCCCTGCAACATCAGAAGCAAGAGCCAAGGTTGCGCCGAGCGAACATGAGATGATCCAGACGATAGCACAAGTGAGCCCGACCTTCCACATTACACCCAACATGCTGCACATGGATGAGATTGTAGGCCAGACACCCTTGAAGGATATGGCATAGATACAGTTGGTAATGGGGCAGGTACCAACCAAGGCGCTATACAAAATACAAGTCAGTGTTGCGCAAGAGGTGTAGTAGCGCGCACGAACATACGCGACAAAGTTGCAGCACACAAAGGACATCAAAGAGGATTTGGAGTTGGTACTCGAGCAAGTCAAGCTCGAGACCAAAGACAAGAAGGATCGCGCGGATAGGATCGAGCAAGGAGTGGCTGTAGCCTATGACATAATTACAAAGAGCACGGAAATAACAAAGCCCATGACAACGCAAAAAATTGATCATATTGTGCAAACAATTGATCAATACAGGCAGGAGATCGAGAACCTCTGGGAACAAGTCATTCCTGCCACTCCCCCGGAGGTGAAGGAACAAAGGAAGAAAGAAGCAACCGAACAGATGGATGAAATGGAAGCACAAGTCACCGCAGTTGTCGACTTGTTTGATAGGGCAATGCAACTATGGAAAAAACTAGAGGAAGATCAACAAGTCCAGCACTGGGACCAAGAAGAGGAAAATATAAGTGAAACCATTCAGGACCTCAATAAGAGGCAGAAAATGATGAAGATCACCGACCGCCTCAGAGGAATGCAGGACATGAGGAAGCTACAAGCAGAGCTAGAGGCTGCATAAACGCAAAAGAAGGACCGACAAGCTTAAATGGAACCTCTCCAAGAGCTAGCAGCGGAGGTCATTGCGCAGGCACAGGAGGCAAAGAAGAACATGGAACAAACAAAAGAAGAGTGCTAAGAAATGATCAACGAGGAGATCACATCGCAAGTGTTGGATGCGCTGAAAGAAAAGACCACACAGGCTCATACACAAGGAAGGGAACTCACAGACAGGTTCCAAACTTTAGCAGAAGCTGTTGAAGAAGCTCACAAAGCTTAGGTGGCTTGGGATGAGCCACATGTTAGTGTCTGGGGAAAAGGCTATTTTTGGGAATAGAAGCACGAAGGGAAGAAAGGACAGCTAGAAGGAAAATCAACACGTGTGAGGGAAGCATGTGAGGCGGTCATGCAAGGGAAACCTAATGATGTTAGGGTTATGGTTTTTGCAATGTATTGTAATGGATGATGAGACAATAATATATATATAGGTAGTAATTAGGAGGTCTATGGGAGAGGAGGGACTGGAAAAATAATGGACCGAGACCAGAGAGAGAAAAAGACAAAGGGAGAGTCCGAAAGTTGTAAGGTTTGTAAGAACTGTACTATTTTGTAAGCTGGTGAGCTAGAGAAGGAGTGAGAAAATCGATCTTGAGGGTTAGATCTCAGGTTGGGGATCCTGGTGTGATCTAGTCAACCTCACAGGGATCGGGAAGCCCGTTGAGATTGTAATATCCAAAACTGTAAACACGCGTGGCGTGAAATATTGCTGAGACATAATAAGAAGCTTGACAGCCAGATCTTTGTGGACGTAGCCTAGGAGGGGGTGAGCCATGGTAACACTTGTGTTATGTGATTGAATGCATGCATCTATATTTTTGTTAAGTATTGAATGCTAGATGAATGAATGAAGATACTATTTAGATTTGATACTCTAAATGCATGAATAAGAAGGATTGTTTTAATAAAGAGGTTAGACTAAATAAATAAGGATCGCAAGGTACAACCACATATCTCCACTCATTCCAAGGCTGCAAGCACCTGAGCATAGCATCCACCCATAGAGCTATCTCGGATGATATTGCACAGTATACCCTATGTACTGCGTTGCCTTCTAGTTTACTAGGGGGGCTGATAGTTTTAGAGGGCTTTTGTTGGAAGCTTGTTAAATATGAACCTGGGTCAACCTATGACAGTAAGGTAAGATTGGAGTAGGTAACTGATAAAGTAGAATAACAAACCAACAAGACTTATACCTAAATTATTTCAATCCTTCAAATGATGCTAATTGAAAATGAATATCACGAGCTAGAAATCTTGCATAGTCGAATTTAGACCCCTTTTCATCATCTGTAATTTCATCCATAATAACCAGAGTGACTTCATCAATTAAGGAATCATCAACATATCTGAGGATAGAAGTTCTGACTAACACCATAAGTCTAGCCACGGGAGAAAAAACTTCTACCCTAATCAGAAACTCGTTGAAAGTGTATGAAGGATCAATGGTAAAATTTTGTATAAATGTGTTCCTTTTTTCCATTGACCAACCATGAACCCTTTTTAACAGGTCAAGCTGTAAAATAGAAGAATTAACCAAAGGTAAATTCAACATTCTAGCTATATTTTCTGGGTATATCAAACATATATTTCTTAGGTTGTCAGCTGAAACAAGAAAATGAGTCTCCTCATTATAAAGTTTTGCGAATGTTAAACTCGATGGATGAGAGTTTCAAAGAGATTACTTTTATAGAGCCAAGAATGTTCAGGATTTTATGAACACCCCTGGTTAATAAGATTTGTGACTTGAATGGAGGATTCATAATTCATTTCTATATCGAAAACATCACTAATGACATGGTTATCCTCACCTGATGATTCTTGCGAAATCTTTTTCTTTCTAGCCAACATTATGCTCTTTCTTTCACCGTATTAGCTTTAAAATCGAAAAATACGTATTGGGTTTTGATTTCTTACCTTTCCTTGGTATGAATGGTGAGAATTTATCTTTTACCAGTATAAGAGATCCTCTTGTGGACTCTCCCAAGTGAATAATATCCTAACCCACCACCTTTTACATAATTAGTATTATTTCAACAACTGATGCATGCAGAGTTAATGTAATTTTAAGTTGCGAAAGTGTGAGCTTTCAATCGAAAGTGGTAATACGCCATAATTTTAACCATGAATGGTAAGTGGAATCCATGTGTCATCATCTAATTAGTTTGGATATTACAAAATCCTTTCATGTCTACGCAAGTTTAGTTTCGAAAGGAATTTAAACCGTTAGATTAAACTCTAGTATAATAGTTATATTTTCGGAGGTGTGAGTATTCGTTAATTAGTGGTTAAGTTCAAGCCCGAATTTAATTGGGGCTGTCAATATCAACAGTGTTAGAACCATCATATGTTTCAAGTATCAAATATCTGATTAAAATGTGGGTAACTTCACTTCCAAAAATGGTTATGATCCGTTGATCGCGTTAATTTTGGATCGTTAAATCTGTCGGGGATGATAGGTACGATTAACATGATTGCGACTTTGTACATGCAAGTAAATCTTGTTCTTTTATTTCATACTTTTAAAGGACATATAGATATAAGTTCAGTTAGATTTCAAAATTAAAATATTTAATGTTTGCTTGAAAAATATTTATAATTGAATAGAACAAGTTAATAAAAAAGAAAAGAACTGAATTAGGTGATAACTAGACAAAAACTTTGCTTTCTTTTATAAAGGAATTACAGGTCAAATTTAGTTAGAAAAAATGGCATACCTTGACCCCCGATGAAAGTTGTAATTCTTAGCTAGACCTTTCGGACGAGGTATCAAATGCCCCAAATGAAGATCATATGCAAAGGTTACCCATTTGGAAAGTTGACATATCAACTACCCCATCGGGGCCCGCAAACCTTTTGGCGTTTCATCTTCTCGGGTCAAGGTTTTGGATGTTTAGGGTTTTCTCATTTATCCTTTATTTTAAAAAGGGCCTTTAAAACCTCATTGTAATCAACTTATTGCAAATGCGCGTAGCCACTACATTTCTTTTTAATAGAGGTATCACTGTGAAGAAAAGACCACTGAGGAATATGCAATATTTGCGGTTGCACCCAATTGGGATTATTTTAGGGATGCTGTTAAGGAACAATACTACCCTATTGGAAGCTATGATGACTAGTATACGAGATGGACCACGCTATGGCAGGAAATGGACCAGAAAATGCCATAGTTCACAAATGTCTTAAATACCTTGCGTACAAAGCTGGGTATCAAAGACTACAAATGACATTTTCTATCAAGTACTGTGAAAATATGCATAGATACATCCAAACTGAAATGGATTTTATGGATATCTCATTATTGGGAATGACCTATCGATATGATGTCAAAATCGAGCATAAATTTAAACATAAGAAGCGAGAGTTTGGATCTGCGAATTCCTCACAAAAAAAGCAGGGCAAATGCAACCCCAACCCGCAGAACAAAGGACAGAGAAAGGATGGACCACCTCAGGACAACCAATCCAAGATGCAAACAAAGAGGGGAAATGGGAAGATGAAGAAATACATTGGAAAGTGGTGTGAATTCCATAAGATCCCCTGACATAACATTGATGAATGTTGATCGAAGAGGTCATTGGTGGCCGAGCTGAAAGCCTCAAAGTCATATGTGGGTTCCAACTCTGAATCATAACCAAGAAAGGGGAGGTGTATCATTGATGCAGAACCCAGTGCTACCGTTGCTACCACTAAGGTCCATCCAAGTGAACTCGAAGAACTAGAGGAAGGTGAGCGCCTTTTTCACTCACAGATGTGGGTGATGGGCACTCCGCTGCACTTCATTATTGATAGAGGAAGTCAACAGAACCTCATATCAGTAGAGGTCATCAAATGGGTCAACCTGCCGACAATGCCACACCCACAACCATTTGCCATCAAGTGGCTCTGCCAAGGGAGAGATCTTCACATCAACCAAGAGTGTCACCTTCCTTACAACATCAAGCCCTTCAAGAATGAGGTATTGTGTGATATTGCAGCCATTGAAGTTTGTGATGTTCTTTTAGGCCAACCATACTTTTAGAAATGTCGTGATGTATATGAGTGTAGGCCTCGCAATGTTATTATTACTCTAAGCAAATAAATGTACAGGATACGAGAGCTAGCTCTACCTACCGCCATTTCTTTGATCTTCGCTAAGAAATGCAGGAAGGTCATCTCCCAAACTGGGAAATTTGTCTTCTTTATGATTCACTCTCAAAGTGAACAAAAGATCACAGCCACATCCATGACCTTTGCACAGGGCCTCTCCACATAGCAGAAGTAGGTGTAAAAGGTTGTGGAAGAATATAAAGACATCTTCTCCTCACCCACTGGGGTACCTTTGTACTATCAGGTTAAGCATTCAATCGATCTAACCCCTATTGCACCTCTACCCAATGGTTCAGTCTATCATTGCTCCCTTTTAGAAAATGAGGAAAACAAGTGCCATATCCAAGAGCTACTCCAAAATGGGCACATTTGACTGATCTCCTCACCCCGTGGAAGCCCAATTGTACTTGTGCAGAAGAAAGATAGAACCTGGTGACTCTGCATTGATTATAAGGCCCTAAAAAAAATCATAGTGAGGAACAGGTACCCAATTCCATGAATTGATGACCTTCTTGATCAGGTCAAGGGAGGAAAGCACTCCAGTAATATTGATCTGAATTTCGACTACCACCAGTTCCACTTCTACATATGTACGGAAAAGCCGACGTCATACTCCGACAATACGAATAAAATTGACTTAATGTCGGATTTCACTTGATTGTTTTTGTATTTTTTTCAAAAAATCCTGCCGTTTGTCGACTATTTGACGACATGGTATTTAGCATCGGATATTTGATGGTTACAGGTTACTTATTGTTGGATATCCGACGGTTTTAAAAGGTCAATTATCTGCTTACCAACTATTGACAAAGTCAATATTTTTGTCCATTAAGAAACGTCTCTCTGATCAACATATGTCGGAAGTTCGATGAAAAAATGATATATAATTTAAAAAGTTTGAAATATTAAAGACATTTTACGTTGTTGCTATACTAGCAACGATTTGTAGAGGTTATAAGAGATATTTTTAGGTCACGGGAATACATGTTTTTAGTTTTATTTTGTTAATTGCATTAGAAATAGTTAAACTGCAGAGGTTGAATTTTTAAGATAATGATCATCATTGAAAGTTTAGTAAGGAAAAATGTCACATAAGATTCATCCAGGAGGACAAAGCCGAGACTTGAGATCTACATTGGTCGAGGCTTTGGGTGATCGAAAATGTTATTGCCCTTGTAATAAATGCAGGGGCTATAATAGAAGGAGACTTTTAATAAAAACAACTAAAAAACATTGTAGTGAGTATGGACACCTTGAAGGCGGGCATGAATATCGTCCCTTGGTAAGTTATTCATTATATGTCTTTATATTGCATATTTTTTTGTAAACATTTATATGTTAAATGTAGAAGAAAAATAATGTATTATTTTTTCTTTATAGATATATTCTATGTAAACATGAACAAATAAAGAGTAAGTTAAGAAGAGAAGAAGTATACATAAGATGTAGATTTTAATTATGGTTTAGGGTATGGTTTAGTGATTAAGGGGTTTAAGGTTTAGGGGTACATGGTGTAAGGGGTATGCTTCTCCAAGTCATTGACATGGTATGAGGAGGAATTATAAAGGTCTTAAGGCATAAAATACGCTTTTAGGACTCCCAAATCATGCACAGGATCTAAAACCACCACATAGACCCTATAACTAAAATCTTTGGCCTATGTGTACTCATGATAATGGCACCATTACAACGTTGTAATTAGTGGAAATTATTCTTTAATTTGACCTCGAGCAGAGTGACCTATGAATGGGGCCCACATTGAAATTTTTTCAGTTTGTGCTTGTATGTACTGAAATTTGACATGGTTATAATAGATGCATGCGTTGACGGTATGGGAGGGTTTCTAGACTCAAATACGACTCACACAAAGAAATCGACAATCAAATGATAAAATTAATGAGAACAACAATGTTTCAAGTGTGAAGTGTGAAATGCATTGGCCACATGGAGATTAATGAGAACAACAATGTTTCAACATGACAAACTGCTCACAATAATCAAAATTTATGAGAACCTCAGTCAAACAAGGAGACCTAATATTTTTCTTCACTAAAATGCATGTGCATTTTTTATTTTATTAAAAAGTTGTATGAAAAAGGAATGAACAAGAATTCCTTTGCTATAAAATAAAAATAATTTTTCCCACTATTGTACTTCATTCTTCATATCCTACATGTTTTTTTCCTCATTGCTAAGCCCAACATGCAACCACTATTTTGGATATTACACTTCTACAAGCTCATGGATTTCAAATTATCTAAAGAAATTGGCATTGAGCTATGAAATTATTTGTGGGTAGTAAGCTCCTCGAGGTAGGTGGTATAAAGCCCCTTTATTATTCTTTGCAATTAATGTTTATTGCTGAATTTTGGTTTATAATCATTTACATTTTTTTGTAAATATCTCTTTGCAGTTGTTAGAAATGATTGCCAAAATCCCAAACCTATAAAT
Source organism: Picea mariana (assembly GCA_032191745.1). NCBI lineage: Eukaryota > Viridiplantae > Streptophyta > Pinopsida > Pinales > Pinaceae > Picea > Picea mariana. The sequence continues at coordinate 32,867 of JASDQU011028881.1, read as the reverse complement.
TCATAATGTAAACCCCCAAGGAAATTCCCCACCATCAATGAAATATAATGCAAATAGCTAGCTAATAGAGTGATATCCAACCTAAGAATGTTAAGATATATATACCCACTTGGACGCTTACTTGCCCAAATTTTAGATGAAATCATTGATATAATTACTTAATCAAATGAAGCATTATCAATATTACCTCTTATAGAGATAATATTGATCCTAAATGTATATATGGTTTGGATAATATTGCAATAAAAAAACTAAAGAGTAGAAAACTAGAGGACATATTTTCCCTTTTCATAGGCCCTCATATAGGTTAAATGTTAAACACTAACAGACCTCATATATCTATCAAATGGTGCACTTATCAACCATTTATTGATAATTTGATGGATAAATAATACATGGTTTTTAATGTGCGACCTCATAACAATAGGTAAATCCCACTATGTTTCTTGAGGAAAAAGTATGTAGAGTGTGCTTTTGGGAAACTTGTTAACTATTTTCATCACTTAGAATTCCATGATGCTTGTTTGGATATTCCACACAACTAACCCAATGCGAGGCACCAAGATGAAAAATACCTAATCTTGACCTTGTTGGAATTCCCAGTTCTAGAGGAGTTGCTTCCACAAACACAAGAATAATTGCTCCAGTTGACACAACTGACGATATGTCATGACACATTTGTCAAGGTATTGACTGTATGTTGTCATCATATACTAGTGGGGTAGGGCCATCAACTCCCAGTTGGGAATAACACCATTTAGTAGTGAGGGCATACTATCATATACCAGTGGTTTTAGTTGTTATTCACATCCATGAATGTTTTGTGGCTATATTTTCCATGGTGTTTTATGAGATATTTACCATGGTCGATTTTTAAGTGAGGTATGTATAATGATATGTTTTAATTTTATTGAATTTATAATTAGTTAAGTAATTTATTTCACATTGTTTTCCCCTTATGGTGTGTGTGTGTGTGTGGATGTTCTAACTTCCCTTCCTACTATGGGCTACTCACCCTATGGTAGACGCATCCAACAATTTATCTACTTTAGTCACATCCATAGTTGTTGCTAAAATTTACAAGATGCACATGCCTATGTTATATTTCATATTGGATCATTAAATAATGTATATATAAATTGGTTCAACATGAATTGGTGATTGTAGCCATTGGCTAGAGTACCTGACCTATCTAACACCACTTGCACATGGTGGTGTTGTACTTCACTTTCACTTGCCACTAGTACACCCACTATAGTCACATCCACTATTGTTGCCTCCAAGTAAAATGTTGGACCAATGGCTATGTCTCCTAGTCAAGGATGCAACCAATATCCTAGCTTGCAATCTCTTTTTGCGATGAGGTGAATAGTAGATGAACCCCTTAATGAAATATAAATGTCAAATTCCATAAATTAAATAAAATATAATTGAAATATCAATGTTCATATTGATTAGGACTATAGGATACTGAAGAGTCTCATAGCATTGTTGCAATCTTGCAAAATTGTGTAACCTATATTGTAATATCCATAATATAAGAAGACAAAAAACACAATCCTTCATTAATTATTGGTTTTCCTTTATTGATTTTCTAGGGTAAAAAATTATTTCCATTAATGTGTGTGTATTTTCTATATTTGTATTTCTATTTAGTATTATTGTAGTTAAATAATCTAATTGATGTTTTTTATTTTCATGCTTAAATCACTAAAATATACAAAAATATAGTTTCACGATTGATCATTGTTTTGTAGCCATTATACTTTGTAGTATTATATGTTCAAGGCATGAATAATACCAAGGTCTTTACAAGAATGGTCAAGGCATAAATAATACCATAGAGATAGATACCATACCATTTCATGTTGGGATTTAGTATCTTGGTGGAGCAGTGGAAGAGGGTGAATACTCTAACACATCCCAAGGAAAGATGTAGACCAAAGTGAAAGCATGCAAACCAACTCTACAACAAAGAATGGCTCAAAGAGGTGCCAAGACCAATAAGAATATTATCTTTGTGAAGGCCCAAGAACCAAGTACAATATTTTTGGAGAAGGAAGTGACCCAAAAAGATGATGAAGGTCGAGAATGTGTCAGACCGCCATCCTTAAAACCATTGTGTAGGATCCAAGCAGGAAAACATGAAGGTGTCTCAAGAATATTGTCATGTTCCAATGATTGTAAGACCAAAAAAGAGAGCCAAAATGTACAAGGGAAATAAAAAAATGTATGCAAGGAAGAAATCTTTTGTCATTTATTTTTGTTGCAAAAAGAGAGGCCATAAGGAATTCTAATATTGATATTATTATCCATGTTATTTCTATGGAATGAGAAACCATGGTGTGGCTGAGTGTTGGTTAAGGGCTACAGGGTGTAAGGGGTTAAGGTTTTAATGGTTTAAGGGTTAATAAGGAAAGATTAGGGATTAGTGGTTAAGGGGTTGGGGGTTAAGGTATATTTAGGGAGTTTAGGTCCTACTAGGGGATTTAGAGGTTAATGGGGTTTTAGGGAGTAGCGGGTTAGAGGTTTAGGGTTAGTGATTAAGGGGTTAGGCTAGGTTAGGGGTTTTTAAACAAAAATCACTAATGGAAAGTGGAGATGCCACACTAGTTGAATGCCTTTTTTTCCCTATATTATATTTGTAAACATTTGTATCATTTTAATATTTTTTATATACACTAATATTACTTGATTGTTTATAATTATAAAGGAGCGATGCCCTAGGGAACTGCCCTTGGAGGAGGACGTGTTTGTACAAGCGTCTATTCAGGAACATGGAGCAAATATTGGAGATCAAGTTAATGATCCTATGGAAGAAGATGTTGATGCTAATAGCATAGTTGAAGAATACGAGACAAATATATTGATCCAAGAGATATTTAATAATGCTGGAATGGATGATAATGACGACCAACTTGATGGTGTTTTTGATATACCTGTACTTGAGAAGGAAAGTCAACCTCTTTATGAAGGCTCCAAAACAAGTCTTCTCTCTGCTATATTGTTGTTGGTGAACTTGAAGGTTATGAATGGTTTGTCAAGCACTTGTGTGACACAATTGCTAAGGTATGTAATATATTTTGTCACACTTAGTACATGATGATAAAGGTTTTCTTTTTACCTCTATTTTTATTGCTAGCCAATTAGGTGTAAAATTTGGATGCAATATGTACGATTAATATTCTTTACATTAACCAATATTGATTTTTTATGTTGTAGATTGTTAAGTGAATTTTTGTTACCACCGTCAAATATTTTATGCCGCACATATCAATATTTACATGCCATTATGAAACATATTGGAATGGAGTATCAAGCTATTCATGCATGTCCTGATGATCATATTCTATATTATGGAGAACATGCGTCAAAAGAAGAATGTCTGGAATTTCAAATTAGTATATATCAAACCGATCAAGTAACAAAAAAGGTTCCTCACAAGGTTCTTCATTATATTCCCATAATTCCACATTTGCGACCATTATTCAAGTGCAAAAACATAGCACAATTTATGGATTACCATGCAAAGAATAGAAGTAAAGATGGTGTTCTTCGAATGCCTACTGATGGATCTACATTTAAGAAGATAGAAGAAATTTAGACAAATTTTAAAAATGAACCTCACAATCTTAAGCTTTCATTGGTAGCTGACGATGTTAATCCATTTGGAGAGATCAAATCTACTTACTCGGTGTGGCATGCTTTTGTTATCAACAATAATATTCCTCCATAGATGTTAATAAAGAGGGAGCACATAATGTTGGCAATGATTGTTCCAGGTATTTGTTTAGAATAATTTATTTTTAACGGGGTAACATCTCATTTGTCTTGTTTGTTTCATAATTATGTCTTATATTTTATTGTTTACTCATATATGTTCAATTATGTGATCTTATAATTATGTTTGATATTTTTTTATTCACTTATATATGTAGTAATTATGTATTGTATGTTAAATCAATA
>JASDQU011028880.1:42053-59817 GCA_032191745.1 Picea mariana | reverse complement strand
ACATATTATATTACATAAATCATCAGTCAATCAATCCTTTGACATCAATCAATCACTTGACATAAATCAATGACATCAATCAATCAAACCATTGGCATCAATGACAACATGATCCAACAAGTGTATACTTCTGGGGTGGAACGGGCATGTGGGGAAGGAGAGTCTGTGAGTTGTGGGCATAAGTGGCTCCTGGGAGAGAATCCCCCCTCTTTTATTGTGTGTCTTCCTGTAAACCGTGCCTAACCTAGGATTCCTTTCCCAGTGGAGCTTAGTCCCATCTCGGGGATGACCTACTGTTGAGAGTGATGAGAAGCGTGTTCTAAGGCTGGGAGTTTCATGGAAGGTCTGCACGCAGTTGGTGGCATGTGACAGATTCAAATATAAGTGTCCCTATGTTTTATAATTCTGTGATTAATTAAATTGCTTACCTGTGATTCTTGCATTGTTATCATGTATTCCGTTGTAATCATGAATTATTGTTATTTCCATTAATTCTGAAATGCTAGTAGTAATTATGTGCTTAACTATAATTAAGTGTTTTAAATTCATTAGAATGCATAATATGTTACAAAAGTGTTTTCCGCATAGTAGCGTTGGCCCAACCCATGGGAGTGATGATCAGGGACATTACATTGGCAAGTGCAAGAATCGATTAGAATTGCCTCGGATTGTAAATAAATGGAAGAGGCGTGGATTACTTCCAGACCAGAGAACGAAAGAGAAGGAATGAACGTTTCCTTGGGAGTTGAAGGAATGAACTCCAATGGACACGGAAAAGAGATGAATAGGAGGGGAATATGATGAAAATCATTGAAATATTATAGAAGGATGCCCAGGTTGGCCGAGCTAATAGCCGAAATATCATGAAAGACAAGGATAAACATGGAGAATTCAACTTAAGGTTGTTAAAGAACATGGAAAGAATCGAAAAGAGATTGGAAAAAGAAAGTAACTCAAGCAAAACAGGGAGTTGCAGGACACATGAGGGGAAAATAAGATCGAGGAGTGATAGCAGATATCGTCGTCACTACCCAAAGCATTCCAATAAGGAAGCACATAGTAATTCCAACTCATCCCCTACCAGAAATCACAGGAGATCTAGGATGGATGAATTGAAGGGGGAAATGAACAAGATCAAGCCTCCAACATTTTATGGAGAATATAAGGAGGAATATGTCGAAACTTGGTTGCTTGGTATGAGGAAATAATTTCAACTACAGAGGGAAGGATTTGCATGTATCAACTGAAGGGAAAGGCATCCATGTGGTGGGATCAACTTGTGCAAGTGCAGCACATCAGAGAAAAAGACATCACATGGAAAGAATTCAAGAGTTATTTCGAGAAGAAATACTTAACTAAAAGATATTATGACAGAAAGATGAAAGAGTTCTTTGAACTCAAGCTGGACAACATGGCCATTGATGAGTATGAAAGAAAGTTTTTGGAATTACTAAAGTATGTTCCGTTCATCAAAGATGAGTATGTCAAGATTCAAAGGTACCTGAGTGGGTTATCGCCTTCTATTGGGGATAAGATTCAGTATGATGACCCAAAGACTATCGAAGAAACGATAAGGAGAGAAAAGTGATTATTTGAATAGCAAAGAGAGAAGCATACCTTTCAGAAGGCTTGGGATGACCAGAAAAATTTCAAGAAAGAACATAGGAAGAAGGGAAATAAACCACCTTTTTTTAGAAACATTCCTTAAGGACAGTCGTCTTTAGAGAGCCCAGGAAGGTTGAAGTGGGTGGGAAAATGTCAAGGCCGCCACCTATGGAATGTTTGGGTTGTAAAGGGAACCTTAGGTACAGAGATTGCCCTCACCGAAATGATAAAACGAGGATTGTCCACCATGTTCAGTAAGCTAAAACAGTGGAGGACATGGGCAGTAGGATGCCAAGGATCTGCGTAGCCCTAGACAACGAGCAGGTTGAATATTAGTCACACATGATTGAAGTGGAAGGTATGATCAACAACCATGCCTTTACTATTTTAGTTGATTCGAGGGCTAGCCATAGTTATATAGACCCTAGAGTGGTAGAACGTTTTCATTTGATAAGAAGCAAACATGAAAATTCTTGGTTAGTGCATCTAGCTACAGGAACCAAGAGGAAAGTCACGGAGTTAGTCAAGTCCTATCCTATGGACATGAATGGACTAAGCATGAAGGTTGAATTGAACATTATGCCATTAGGCTCTTATGACTGTCTAATTGGGATGGATTGGTTGAACCAGCACCATGCCATCTTGGACTGCCGCAATAAGGCATTCACTTTCTTAGATGAAGAAGGGAATCAGAGAGAAGTCCAAGGGATTCTCAGAGCTGTAGCTATCAGGGAAATCTTAGCGATGCATCTGAAGAAGTGCTACAGAAAAGGTTGTCAAGTATTTGCAACCCATGTAGGGGAAACACCTAAGGACAAGATGTCAAGTGTCGAAGAGTATGCGGTACTAAACAAATTCGAAGATGTATTCCAAGAAGTACCTGGACTACCTCCAAAAATGGATATCGATTTCTCTATGAACTTGATGCCTGGAGCAACTCCAATGTCAAAAGCTTCATACAGGATGAGTACGCTAGAGCTGAAAGAGTTGTAATTGCAGCTTGAAGAGCTTCTGAAGAAGGGGTATATACACCCAAGCATGTCACCTTAGGGTTCCCCAGTCCTGTTCGTAAAGAAGAAGGAAAGAATACTGAGATTGTGCATCGATTTCAGGCAGTTGAACAAGGTGACGGTAAAGAACAAGTATCCTCTGCCAAGAATTGATGACCTCTTCGATCAGTTGAAGGATGCAAAGATATTTTCAAAAATAGATCTAAGATTGGGATATCACCAGGTAAGGATAAAAGATAAAGACATCAGCAAGACCGCCTTTAGAATAAGGTATGGTCATTATGTGTTCACAGTGGTGTCATTTGGACTGTCAAATGCACTCGTTGTTTTTATGTGCTTGATGAATGGAGTATTCAGGGACTATCTAGAAAAGTTTATCATAGTCTTCCTGGATGACATCTTGGTGTATTCCAAGTCAGAAGAAGAACATGAGCAGCATCTGAGAATGGTGTTGCAGGTGCTAAGAGGGCACCAACTGTATACCAAGCTGAGCAAGTGCTCGTTTTATCAGAAACAGATCCATTAATTGGGGCATATTATATCGAAGGATGGGATAGTTGTAGACCCCGAGAAGATTGAGGCCATTAGAGAATGGTCAGTGCCAAAGAATGTGATGGAAGTTAGATCCTTCATGGGATTGGCTGGTTATTATAGAATGTTTATCGAAGGGTTCTCGAGGATAGCTCACCCTATCATTTCCTTACAAAGGAAGGAGAAGACGTTTCAATGGACAGAGGATTGTGAGGAAAGATTTCAGAGATTGAAGAAATTGTTAACTAGTGCTCCAATATTGAGGATTGTAGATCCAAACGAAGAATTTTTGGTGTGCACAAATGCATGCAAAGAAAGACTGAGAGGAGTCCTCAGTCAGAATGGATTCGTAATCTGTTATGAATCCAGGAAGTTAAAGGAACACGAGAAGAACTATGCCACTCATGACTTGGATTTGGCAACCATAGTTCATGATCTAAAGAAATGGAGGCATTACCTCATGGGAAGGATATTCGAGTTCAGAACAAACCATAACAGTCTGAAAATTTGTTTGATCAGCTAACCTTAAATGCTAGACAAAGTAGGTGGCTGGAATTTCTGTGTGAATACGACTTTGATATCAAATATATCAAAGGGAAAGAGAATAAAGTGGTTAATGCACTCAGCGGGAGGGTGCATGAACTACATGCTACATCCATTAGCATGTATCAGACTGATATTAAAAGTAGAATTCTGGAGGCTGCAAATGAAGATCTACAATACAGAGAATTAGTAGCAAACCTACAGCAGGGTAAGATGCCACAGAAGGTGGATATTTATAAATTGGGAATAGATTGAATATTCTTGCACAAGAACATAATTTTTGTACCCAATGTTCAAGACTTGAAACAGATAATTCTGCAAGAGATGCATAATGTGCCTTATGCAGGGCACCCTGGATATCAGAAAACCATGGCAGTGGTCAAGAGCCATTACTTTTGGCCAAGTATGAAGAGAGAGATCATTGAATACATCACTAGATGTATGGAGTACCAAAAAATTAAAGCTGAGCATAGGCACCCAACAGGGTTGTTGCAACCTTTGCCCATTCCTGAATGGAAGTGGGAAGTGGTGACAATGGATTTTATTATGGGATTGCCCAGAACAAGCAAGCTGCATGATTTGATCATGGTGGTGGTGGACAAGCTTACAAAAGATGCCCATTTTATTCCACTGAAAACTACTCACAAGGCAGAAGATGTTGTTGATATCTTCATGAAGGAAGTGGCACGATTGCATGGAATTCCTAAAACAATCATGACTGACAGAGATCCGAAATTCACCTCGAATTTATGTAAAGGATTGTTCAAAGGATTCGAAACGAATTTGAACTTTAGTACAACTTATCATCCTGAGTCTGATGGACAAACAGAGAGAGTGAACAGGGTGATAGAAGACATGCTGAGAATGTATGTGATGGAAAAACCATCAAAATGGGAAGACTAACTACACTTGGTAGAATTCGCTTACAACAATGGGTATCAAGCATCGTTGAAGATGAGCCCATTTGAAGCACTTTATGGAAGAAAGTGCAATACTCCAGTGAGTTGGTATAATCCAGCTGATAGGACAGTAGTTGGGATAGAGTTGCTCAAGGAGATGGAGGACCAAATGATGAAAATTAAGGAGAATTTGAAAGCTTCCCAAGACAGGGAGAAAAGTTATGCTGATAAGAACAGAACCCACAGAGAATTCAAAGTGGGTGATCATGTTTTCCTGAAAGTGAAAGCTAACAGGAGTTCCCTGAAACTGGGAAGTTGCGCCAATTTGGCAGCCAAATTTTGTGGGCCATTTGAAATCCTAAAAAGGATTGGGCCAGTTGAATATATTCTTGCATTACCTGCATCCATGACTGTACATAATGTGTTTCATGTTTCATTGCTTAAGAAATATATACCTGATGCTAATCATGTTATCGATTGGAATGTGATTCAGGTGGAGCAAGAAGGTGTCCTGCAAGTGCATCCTATGCACATATTGGACAGGAAAAGTAAACATCTCTGGAATCGAGCTATAGGGCTTGTAAAGGTCCAGTGGACCTGGTACAATCCTAAGGACGCGACATGGGAGCATGAACATACCATGCGGGCAGAATAGCCGCATCGTTTTGAAGATTTTGGAAATCTTACAGATACTATGTGAAAGTTGCACTGAGGATAGTGCAAAAATAAGGGGAGTGGATTGTAATGTCCCCAAGGCCGAGCCCTATTGTAAATCATGTTTACGAATTTTAAAGCTTGTTTATTAACTATAATTCAAGTTTATTAGGATGGTGAGCCATGTTTTGATAAGCTAAGAGGCTTATGTATGTATTAGGTTGGAGAGCCTAAGTATAAAAGGCCAGAATCCTGTTGTTGTAAATGTAACTATGCACTTTGTTAATAAAATATAAACATTGTTCTGTGTAGACCGACCACGAAGAAAGAGTGATGGGGGACTAAGTCTCCATAAGGTTGGTCAAGGAGACGAGGCTAAGTGTTGGGCATAGGGGAGGGGCTAAGCTAGGGGGATTACCTCCAAAGGGGATAATAATTATTATTATTTTCTTAAAAAGATTAAAGTGAGCATTTCTCGGGTGTGGTCCCAAGTGATGGGAAAGGAACCTATGCATCTGGGGAGCATGCAGCTCCAGGGAGACAGGTGTCGACCTAGGCTCATGCAAATAAAATTGGAAAATCCAAACCTCGGGGGGGTTGGCTCCTCATTCTGTCTTACTCTGTCGATAAGAGTCATGTGATCCTTGGCGTCTGATCTGGGATACCCTCACACAGCTATGAAAACCAGAGAATTGATATGTTTTCCTAAAAGCTGAAACATCCTCCGTCTGATTTTGTTTTTTATCTATGTTTATCCTTGGCATACCTAGACATCGTTGAGAGAACTGGTTGGGAGGGAAAGGTCGACTTGTGAGCTCGTGAACCTAGTCCATCTACCTTTGTAGAGCCGAATCTGTACCCAAACTGTCTGTGGGTTGTCACTTTCTGTTCTCCTAAGTGGAATTGTGTTGTTGTTATCCTCACTATGAGGGAATTGAGTTGGAAGGTATTGAAGAACCAGGTTGTTAGGCCGTGGTTGAAGAAGTAGGTTGTTAGGCCTATGAGCGACTCTCTCCAGGTGAGAGAGTGTGTGGAGGAAGGAGAGAGCTCCTAGAAGGAGCTCTATAGCTGCCACAGAACTCGGAGATTTCTGGGCTGGTCTGTTGGTGAAGCCCAAGGAAAGGGAGGTTAGTAGCCAAAGGACTGTCTAGGTGACAATGAAGGTGTATACTCTAGGGGTGGAACAGGCATGTGGGGAAGAAGAGTCTGTGAGTAGTGGGCATAAGTGGCTCTTGGGAGAGAATCCTCCCTCTTTTACTGTGTCTCTTCTTGTAAACCGTGCCTAGCCTAGGATTCCTTTCCTGGTGGAGCTTAGTCCTAGCTCAGGGGTGACCTGCTGATGAGAGTTATGAGAAACACGGTCTAAGGCTGGAAGGTTTGTGGAAGGTCTACACACAGTTGGTGGTGTGTGACAGATTCAAATATAAGTGTCCCTATGTTTTATAATTCTGTAATTAATTAAATTGCATACCTGTGATTCTTGCAATGTTATCATGTATTCCACTGTAATCATGAATTATTGTTATTTCCATTAATTTTGAAATGCTAGCAGTAATTATGTGCTTAACTATAACTAAGCATTTTAAATTCATTAGAATGCATATTATGTTACAGAAGTGTTTTCCACATAGTAGTGTTGGCCTGACCTGTGGGAGTGATGGTCGGGGACGTTACAGTGTGAAGGGGTTAGACTTGGAGAGGGTCTGAGAAGAGCCTGGAAGCTGTAAAGAGGGCCAAGGAGTCACTAGATCGATGTGATTTTCCATGGATCTCTACCATTCAGGATTTTTCTTGCCAAGTCTATTATGATTTTGGAGTCTCCTTCAATGATCAAATAGGTGAGGTTTTGATCTAGTGCCATTTGCACTCCTTTGATAATACCCCAAAGATCTGCAGAATTGTTGGTGTCGCATCCAAGATTTTATGCGATGAGGCTTTGAATTTGGCCTAAGTTGTTTCATATGACCGCGCCATGGCCCGAGTATCCTGGATTTCCTTTTGATGCACCATCAAAGTTGACCTTATGGAATCCTTCCAGGGAGAGGAGCCACTTAGAGGGACTGGGGGATTTTGAAAAAAGGGGGGGCTACTGAGGAGGGGTGGAGTGTGCAAACGAGAAGCCCCGAGAGTTGAGGAGCGAAAGCTCACCTAGGTCAATTGGGAATTCTTCCTTGGTCCATGATTGCAGCTGAAGAGTTTCCTAGAGATGCAAGAGGATTATGTTCTAGAGGAGGGTGGGAGTAGATGGTCTAGAGTGAATGATTCTTTTGTTTCTCTCTTTCCATAGTTTCCAAACTATGAAGCCTGGTAAGAGTTGTCGGGTTCTGTTCAGGATAGGAATTTTCAAGGAGATGGAGCCCTAGTCCCTGATGGTGCTTGTGATGTTGGTTTTAACTTGTTTGGTTCTTCTAAAGAATTGAGTGGTCTGGTTCCAGATGTTCTCACTGAGTGGACAGTTATTTAAGAGGTGCTCCATGGTTTCTACCTGGAGATGGCAGAGATGGAAGATCGAGAGGTTGATGAACCCTCATTTTTGAATATTGTCTTAGGTTAAGATCTTGTTCTGAAGTAGAAGCCAGAGGAAAGTAGAGATTTTGGGCCAGAGTTTTGATTTCCATATTGTTGTCTAGATGCTATCTTTTTGAAGGTTATGGAATTTCTCCTGAAGGGTGTATCCCTCCTTGAGAGTGAAGCTTCCATGAGGTGTGTATCCCCATCTAAGAATGTCTTAGTCTGTGCTTTTCTGGATTTGCCTTTGGGTTGTGTCTTGTTTCCAGTGTTGCAGGTCACAGTCCATTGCCACTTGGAGTTCCTGATGAGTAGATTTCCATCTTCACCAGGGAGAGTTGTTGGGGGTATCTTTCCAAAAATATGCCACTTTGAGAGTGGAAAGATCTTGAATGTGATTTTTGTAGGATTGTAGATTTTATTTCAGTTGTAGGGGTAGCATTTGTTTCTAGGAATCCATCCAGAATAGGGCAATTTGTCCATTGTGAACTTCCTAGAAGGCATGTTCCTGTATGAGTGGTCAGTTTTTCCAAACCACATTCCAGATGTTGGAGCCTTGGATTTGCTCCTACATTCTTATGAGTTGATTTTGATGCATGTTTGGGGAATATTTTCATTTCTAGAGTTTTGCCCAGATCTCTGCTGGTGTTTTGAGCCATCTCCACCAAATTCTTGCTCCCATGGTGCTATTTAATTTTCCAGGGTCCCGAAGACCTAGACCACATAAAGATTTGGGCTTGCAGACCTTGTCCTAGCTGACAGGGGCCCCTTTTTTGTTCAGGTTGTGTCCATGTCATAGAAATTTTATTTGCAGATTCCTTATTTTCTTTATGACAGATTGGGGGGCAGCTAGGGTTGAGAAGAGGTAAGTTGGGATGGCTTGGAGGACTGACTTTAAGAGAACCAATATGGCTGGGAGGTTGAGGGAGTGAAAGGTCTAGTTGCTAAGGTGGTTGGTGATGGAGAGTAGGAGGGAATCCCAAGAGATGTTTTTGGTTGTTGAATTAGAGAAAGGGAGTCCCAGGTAGCGAGAGGGAAGAGTGCAAACAGGGGTATTCAAAATTTGAGAAAGGTGTTGTTGGATTGCTACAGGAGTATTACAAAATAAGAGATGTGATTTGCCAAGATTCAAGGTGGTGTCGAAGGCTTCGCTAAAGTCAGAGAGGATGGAACTTATTTTAATTGCTTCTTGAGCTGTGGGGGAGTTCATCAGTAGTGTGTCATCGAAAAATTGGCTATGGGAGGCTGTCGGTTGTAACCCATGAAGAGGGAGGCCTTGGAGGGATCCATTTTGAATTGAGGCCTTGATATAGCATCCTAGACCTTCAGCCATTGTGACAAAAAGGAAAGGGGAGAGAGGGTCGCCTTGCCTTATTCCTCTTGAGGGGGATAAAGGTTGAGAGGGGACACCATTGACGAGGATCGAGAAAAAGGTTGAGGAAATGAGGTTCATTATCCAAGATATCCAATCCTTGTTGAAACCAAAAGCCTATAGGAGAGATTTCATGTATTTCCAGCTTAATTTGTCAAAATCTTTTGAAAGGTCAAGTTTTAGAAGAATACCTGGAGTGCGGGTAATTTTGAGCAAGTGAATGATTTCATGGACAAGTATGACGTTTTCCATGATTTGCCTTCCTTCAACATATCTTGATTTCTCCTTGGAGATGATGAAGGGGAAAATTGGTTTAATTCTTAGAGCTATGACCTTGGAAATGATTTTGTAGATCACATTGCAAAGAGCTATGGGTCTGAAGTTCTTTGGATTAGTGACCCTTTATTCTTTAGGAATTAGAGTGAGGAAAGTGGCATTTAGTTCTGGAAGAACTTTTCTTGAGCTGTGAGATTCCTCAACCAGCTGCCACACTTCCTCCCTTAGAATAGGCTAGCAAGAGTGGAAGAAGTCTGTTGTGAAACCATCTGGACCTGGAGCCTTGCCTATGGGTAACTCCTAAATAGCCTGATCAACTTTTGCTTGCATTATTGTTGTCATGAGAGCCTCATTCTATTCTTGGGTGATTATAGTTAGGATATATGGGTCACCTGCTCTATTGCTAAGGTGAAATCCACATTGGGTTTTGAGAGGAGTTCCTTGCAAAAGTCTGTCAACTCGTGTGTTACTTCCTGATGAGTTAACAGGGTGTTTCCTTGCGAGTCATCCCGCTTTGTGATGCGATTGATGAGGCATCTATGGATCATGGAACAGTGGAAGAATTTGGTGTTTTTCTCTCCCTCATTGAGCCATTGAACCCGCGATTTATGTCTCCATGGGATTTATTCCTGCTTGTGTCTTTCTTTTAGTTTCCTTTTGAGTTCATTCTCCTCTTGTTGTTGAGTGATTGTATATCCTGCATGAATGATTTGTCCCTGGAGGTTCTCTAGTTTTTGTTCCAACATTTTCCTTTCCTAGAAAATGTTCCCAAAGACTTCTTTGTTCCATTTGTGCACCCTTTGTTTGAAATATTTGAGTTTTTGCTGAAAGCAATACATTTTTGTACCTTTCTGTGTTTTCGCAGTTATCCACTAGTGATGGGCTAGTTCCTGGAAATCTGGATGGGAGAGCCAAAATGTCTCAAATCTGAAGGGTTTAAGCTTTGGGGTAGCAATAGTGTCAACCCAGAGCTGAACCAGCCAGTGGTCCAAGCCTGCATTTGGGAGGATGTTGGAATCTACTAGGGGACTTTCCAGAAGGAGAGTTTCTGAGATGAGGAAGCAATCAAGCCTACATGTTATTTGTTGGTGACCTGATCTTTTGTTGGTCCAAGTGTAGGTGTCGTTGCCATGCTCAATATCTACCAATCTGAGGTTTTCTATAAGTTCCTAGAATTTAGCGTCGTCCTGCTCCAGGCACTTTTTCCCCCCTCGTTTCTCCTCCAGTGTGAGAATCATGTTGAATTTTCCCCCTATTATCCATCGCTTTCCTTCTGCTAAAGAACTTAGGTAAGCCAGGTTTTGAAGAAAGAGGTATTTGTCTTGGTTGTTCTGCAATCCATAGGCATTTGTGATAATTCCCTCCTTGTCTGAACCAATGGCTCTGTAGTGCAGTGTGATGGTGCATGGGGTGGAGAAGCCTTGATTGAGGATGACTGTAGCAGGATTCCATAGGATGACCAGGCCTTCTGAAGCCCCTTTTGAGTCCGTTTGATAGGATTTGTAGTTGTGCCAGCATCTTTTGATGATATCTTTTGTAGTTTTCCCTACACATTTTGTCTATTGTATCAGGAATATATCAACGTCTTCCATTTTGATGCAGTTTCAAAGAATCCTTTCTTTGGATCTTCCATTTATGCCTCTGATATTCCAGGTGAGGATATTCATAGTTAACAATTTGGTGGGTGGGAAAAGGAGCTCTCTGAGAGCTTGTGAATCTATCTCTAGTTGATCATATAATTTCCACCTCCTTTATTAGCTAATAAGCTAATTTTTTGCCCCTTCGCTTGTTTTCTTTTGGGTGTTTTCTTGGATCTTAGTTTGGGTCTGTTCTTATCCCCAACCTAGATGTATTCCCTACTGATGAGTCCAAAAATACTTTGTGAACTTTCCTGAGTTGGTCCTATGGTAAGGTTTGGAGATCCTTCTTGTTGAGTGCTTCCTCTAACCTATCGAGGTTGATTTCTACTAGGTCCTACCCATCCATTTCCATGACTGTGTCTTCCTCTCTTTCCGGTTCTTTCCCTAATACTGGGTGAGTCTGTCGATCTGCTTGGTTTATTGGGGTTTCATACTCTTGTGACGGCTGATATTCCTTGTCCTTGATGGGATCTTTCCCCGTGGTCTTGTGGGGGTTTTCCACCTCTTCTTCTTCTGGGAGGCAGTTAAGGGCTTCAAATGAATTATTATTTGGGTTATTTTTTCCATTGTTGGTTGTGGGCTTCTTTTGCACTTGTCTCCTTCAATTTTGAACCTGGGTAAATCCTTCCTTTGGTTTCTCTTCAGCTTCCCTCTTGGGGGGGGGCATTGAGAGGGAAATCTATGAAAAGGTGTCCATGTTCATGGAATTTCCGACATCTGAAAGGGATGTGTTCATAGTCTAAGGTTTGGACCCATTCCTCATCTTAGTATTCTAATGTAACTGTGCCTGGAAGAGCTTTGGAGATGTTCATATAGACACATATCCTTTCATAAGAGGTGTATTTTCTCAGTTTGGTAGCTTCGGAAGATTTGACATATTTACCCAGGGTATTGCCTATGCCAAATAAAATTTCCTCTAACCAGAACTCTTGGGGTAGGGAATAGAGGCGAATCCATATCGATGCATATGTGAAGTTTTCCTTTTCTAGGTAGAAGCGTAGGTAGAGTCTGGCCGAGTTATAGAAATATGATCCCCCTTCAAGATCATGTCCTTGTCCTCCAGGTTGTAGAATATTATTGTGAAGAAACCTTTGGATCTTAGTTGGAGCTCATAGTCTCCCTTGGGGTTCCACCACGCCTCGATCTAACGAGCCAGGTCCTTTTCTGAGGGCCGGAGACCTAGGAATTTTCCTATGAGGGCATGGTCTCGCATGAACTACGTATGTTCCCCTATCCTGGTGGTTTTGATGGCGTACTTGGGCACAACTGGGGCTTGGGGAATACAGTTGATGCGTTTCCAGGCTCGAGCTGCTTTTGGATGCGAGGAATCAACATCTTTGTTTGATTCGTTGCTTATATCCATCTCTTCCTGCATATATTGGTCTCGTAAGTGCAATGGCGGCTCAAAGGATGGTCGGTACGCTCGCGAGTTCTATGGATCATTCACGGCGACGTTATGGTAGGAGGGGGCTTTTCCCCCCCCTTCTGTTCTCATTCTTTTGAGGCGATCAGAGTTGCAAGGTTGATGCAATCAACGCATACCAAGGGAGTCAGAGAAGGTTTGGGCAGGCAGGAATCAGGAGCATGAAAAAACCCTAAAAGTTGCAGAGCTCCTTTTCTATTTGTTTCCTTTTTTCTTAATATTAATATTATTTTAAGGGGTGAGTTAAAAATAGATAAATTCAATTTTCACCTCGACTCGTTCATTTTTTTGAATTGTGATCATTTGGGTTTTTGTAAAATAAGCTAAAATCTTCAAGGACAAAGTACCATGGTCAAAATCCCATCAATCAAGTGGAACCATAAGTTTCATCATAATTCCTACTTAATGTGGAGCATAATTTCAACTGAAAAATAATTCTGTTTGTCCAATTTTTAACTTTATATCCGTGTGTATATTTTTATTAGTCATAAATATTATTTTTGTAATGTTTATTTAAATTCATTTTTAAATTATGGACCTCAAATTTTCTTTCATTTTGATTTGTTAGTTTTATGTTACATTACATATATGTTACGCATCTCATTTGCACTACATTGTAGAGTGCATCTTGCTTCTCTCACTGCAACAAATTACTCAATTGTGTTTTGTAAAAAACTCAAGAATTTTAACTGTGTTAGAGTTTTGATACTCGGCTCCAAAAACAAGTTATTACATATTCCTATATCTAGGCCCATTTGGGACCTCTGGTCTTACCATTGCATTACTCTATTAGATAGTAAGAGATAGATAGATCTTATTGGTGTTTTAAGGAAGTATATATCTTCTATAATCGTGAACTTATGTTTTCCTTAGAGTACATGGTGGGGTATTATTCATTTTTTCTTGATCGTAAATGTTAAGAGAAATTACTCTTGACATTTTTTTCTTAAAATATGTAATTGACTTTAACCATTTTTTTATCTTCCAAGAAACCAATGACTCGCCATCATATACCTCATCGATTAAGGTTATAGCATCCAAACAAACTACCATTATAAACCATCTTAACCTCATAGAAATGGTACAAGAAACTATCAATTGGAGGTGGACATTATCAACCTCCCACTCGAAAACACTTGGTAGAGACCAATCGATTTACCCAACTAAATTTATTAAAAAAATCTAAACTTTAGGTAATATCTTTTCTATCCTGAAGCAAATTTGATAAGTGATAAACATTACTATTTACATTAAATCTTTACATTGAATAATGGTTGAAACCAAAATCCATCGTACAAACTGTGCAAATTCAAACCCAACCATATTAGTCTCGATGAACTTTAATATGATAGCTTATCATTTATTAAAGATGTGTTTTAAGTAATTTTTAAATATCATCGTACTTAATATTCCACAATAGAGAGGCCAAAGTCCCATCAACATCAACTTCCTACTTGTAAGCATCATAATTTCACATGGAATGGAAGACCCCACCTATGAGTGCCCCTTATCCCATGCCTTTTATTTTTATTGGTGTCTCTACATCATAAATGAATATGTGGTAGGTATTGGTACATTTATGTCCTCAAATCGATTCACGCTACACTCACTCAAAGGATTTTCGTTCTGTGGCATGTGTGAGATTCTCTACTTGGTGGGGAGTGGTATCTTGAGGGAGAAATCTGTATATAATATCCACCAAAATGGTTTCTTGAGGGAGCAATAAGAGGACCATGATACCACAAGAGGGGAAGAGGAAGATGGGTTGTGGGGTGATTTGACCTTGTCTTTTGTCCTTTGGGAGTATTACCCTTTTGTTGACACTTGAATCCATCCGGACCAAACTGACAATCTCACGAGGATATGAATCCTTCTGCATTTGTATAGAGATGGTACTCCTCTTTGGCTTATGGTATTCTTTTAATAACTTTAAATCTATAAATAATATAGGACCTTGAGATAGTCCACTCTTTACACTCAAAGAAAGATAAAAATGAAAAAATATCAAAGATTTATTTAAGAGAATTCATGAGAAATGACCAAGAACCTCACACATCACACATTGCATAAAATAAACACAATTTCCTCACATCCATCATAGTGAAAATAAATATTTTTTATCACACATAAAAATAAAAGAAGATGGTCTAGATGCATAAGAGAACGTTGATAGAGTAAACACATGTATAGCTCAAAAGAAGAATACGATAGACCAATTTCAAATATTTTATACTCAAAACTCAGAGTTATAAAACACCGTCAAAACTGATCCCGACATAGTTCTCTTGGGATTTCTCAAAAATAATAAAGTTTGTTACAACACTTTGAAATTTAAAAGGCATTTGTCTAGAGGACTGGGATTAGGGCTCCCGTGGACCATAAAAGTAAACATAAACAGGAACCAAAATGTAGAAGGAAGAAGGTGGGTGTACACAGAGCAACAAGATATGGAAAGAAAACAAAGATAAAGTTATCAGATTTCAGTTAAACCTTTCTATTCAAAGATGTGAAATAATTGGATGAAAACTGATAAGGAAAGAAAAATGTGACCAACATGGACTTACTATGATGGTATCTCTCCCCTTTTAATTTTCTTGTTGCTGCTCTTTTATCCTCCTTGCTGACGGTTTCCGGAACTGTCCCAACTATTGTTTCTTGGCCTTCTTTAGTTAAGTTATCATTTTCTCTTTTAAACCAATCTTCAATGTAATTTTTTATGGGCCTGTTATCTCCTCAAATAAATCAATCGAGTTATGTCATTTTAGGTGATATGATGTCTTTTAAAAAAAAAATACATTTTAAATTTTTTTTAAAGCTCATTTTTTAGAGCTCTATGCATGTAATAAAGTTAGAATAAACTTTCGTTTAGTTTTTATTTCATATAATTCAAATCTCAGGTTTCGGTGGCTATTATAACCCTAATTTGCACCAGACATGCTTACCTGGCATCAAGCCATCTCATATTCCTTTTTTGCCAAAGCACTGTTGAACAACTCTTCTTAAAAACCTCTTTTATAAGGGCCGACGTGCCCTACTCCATTAATAAACGCGTGTACACGCTAGCTGACCCAAAATAGCCCGCCTATACCTACAAAAGCACAAAAAAAAGGAAAGTTGCCAACGGAACACACAGCTTTGGGTAAGTTAACTAAACCTTCATCCATTACTGAACGCATGTACATGCTAGTTGACCCAAAACAGCCCGCGTGCACCTACAAAAGAAAAAAAAAAAGGAAAGTTGCCGACGGAACACACAACTTTGGGTAAGTTAACTAAACCTGAAGGTTTAGTTAACTTACCCAAAGCTGTGTGTTCCGTCGACAACTTTCCTTTTTTGTGTGCTTTTGTAGGTGCACGCGGGTTGTTTCAGGTTTAGTTAACTTACCCAAAGTTGTGTGTTCCGTCGGAAACTTTCCTTTTTTTCGTGCTTTTGTAGGTGCACGCGGGTTGTTTTGGGTCACGCTGGTTTAGTTAACTTACTCAAAGCTGTGTTTTCCGTCGGCAACTTTCCTTTTTTTCGTGCTTTTGTAGGTGCACGCGGGCTGTTTTGGGTCAGCTAGCGTGTACACACGTTCAGTAATGGAGTAGGGCGTGTGGGCCCTTATAAAAGAGGTTTTTAAGAAGAGTTGTTCAGCAGTGCTTTGGTCTGAGATGGCATGATGCCAGGTAAGCATGTCTGGTGCAAATTAGGGTTATAACAGTGGCTTAGGAGAACATTTTGGTTGTTCATTAGCCACCGAAAGCCTTAGCTTTCCGTAGCTTAAACAAAGAAACTCAGGGATATTTTAACCACCGAAATCGTAGGAGCGGGGGAGGATTCAGCACGTCCTTTCACATGTTTAAATCATCGGGTTTGAAGTTCTATAATTGCAATTAGCCGCCAAAAAGACAGGAGAACGAACTGTTCATGACCGGGAGCTGATCTCTGCATGATATAGAGAATCTTTTCAGATCATTGTTTCATCAAACTACATGGTTACGTACCTCTCAGTGATCAACCATGATTGTTTCAAATCACAAGATGCTCTTTCGCATCCCTTTTAATCAACGCCAAGATATGATGCTCGCCTCATTTTTCTCGTCCTTGTCACAGCCGAGTCCAATCTCCCTAAGTTTACACTGTGTAACTTTCCACCAAAATATGATTTTTCAATCGCAGGTGTACAGGAGAATAGTGACAGATGAAGAAAGGAGGATCAAATCTGAGGAAAGAGATCGATGACATCAGTTACTTGGAATCACACCCGGAGGTATGCCAATTCTTCATGGATGCAGGTTTTTATATTTTTTGTAAAAAATTACAGAGTTCTCACCAACAGGTAGCAGAAGCCTTTGCCATGAATTTCAATGGAAGGAAAGCAGTCATCGGTCGATATGAATTCGAGGTGGACAAAGCCCTCATAGATGAGGTAACAGAGCTTCCCAGGACTGGAGAAAAATGGTTTAAAACCACTGTCACAAAAAATGTTGAATTCAGGTCTTACTTGAAACTAGAACGCAAGGATTTGATATGGAAGAAAGACATTCTTGTGTCTTTCCTTGAAGAGAAATGGCAACAATTACTAAAATCCATTATGGTTTATATAACTTGCAAAGGCAGATATAACAGGGTGATGATTTACCATTCCAAACTGATGAATCATTTTACTGGTAGAAACCCACTCAATCTGCCCTATTTTCTCCACAGAAGCTTATCTAAGATGGCTCATCAGGTCAAGGCCAAGCCCAATAAAGTTGCAGTTAGACTATCCCACCATGGTCTAATTAAACTTTTGGTTTGTGAGCTGTTGCAGAGAAGAGGCAAAGAGTGGAATTACTTCTTGTTCTGGAATGATTTTCAGACTGATGTACAGCCAGAGGGTAAAAAGAGTCCTCATTCCAAGAAGTCTTCTACTCCCAGAAGTGGAAAGAGGAGGAGGACAGCTATCTCTCCAGTTCCAGTTAATCAACCCTCTCCTTCCTCTAAGCTTAATAAAACTAAGAAGAAATTGAACTTCAGCAGTGAAATAGATAAGGCCAAAGAATCCCCAATGAACAAAAGCATTCTTAATCTTCCTTACACAGACTCGAAGGATGAAGAGCACCAGATTGAAACAAGGCACAAGGATTCAATTACCACAGGGCATGAAAATTCCGTTTTTGTAGATATATTCACAGCAAGTTATGAAGACCTTCCATCACCTACACCTCAAGAAGAACAAGAACCACAAATTGCAGATGCCTCATCTAGCAAAAGAGTAAAACAGAGTAAATCAAATGAAATCAAGAAGCTTAAGAAGAAGTTAGTTGAACAAGAAGTGCTA
>JASDQU011028880.1:0-10502 GCA_032191745.1 Picea mariana | reverse complement strand
GGAACCATCATAGATAATGGCTCTACAAATAATGTCTTTGGGCTAAGGGAAACATCAAGTTCCCTTACCCTCTTTTTCAATCTCACATTCTCTACTTCCTACTTTGTTATCAAGTGAGTTAATGCCTCACTTGTGGCCTGATAAATCTGGAGAACCCATGAAGGCTTCAATCCCTTGACTTCAATTTCAGAGCTCCACTTTCCTTTCACCTTCCTTCATATTAACTCTTTCAATATGGAGCTTCTTGGATTGCTTTCCATATTTGGCATGATGAAGAGTCACAGACTCTTCCTAAAAAATTGTTGGCCCCTTCCGGTCCAACTCCTATGCTATTAACTTATTCTCAGCTATTTGTACTACAACCCATGCAGGCATGTTATTGACCTCCTCAATTTCCATGTCGGTCGTGTTTAATTGTAAATCGTCGGGGTCTGGAGAACCACATATGTCTGGATTCCTTTTTATTTTGGGAACATGAGAAACAATATGTGTTGTCTCTAATTGGTATCGGGGGGGGGTTCCCCACCATCTCCATCATCCACACATCTCTTATTATTCTCTCTTCCACTGGAATTAATCTCCTGACTCTTGTGGCCTGAAGAGGATATCTTATGGGGGTGATGAATTATGCCACCCTCGACACTAGCTGTGTATCCCCTTTGTCTATGTTGTGACTACTTTTTTTCTTCCAAGAGAGAGATATCTATTTCACCAACAATTAAACTTTCCCTTATATGTGAATCTTCATGGGTAGCTTAATTCTTCTTTATGGGAGTAGTTTTTCTCGGGGTAGTTATCACCTTGGCTTCAACATGAGAGTCCTCATTGTCATCACCTCCTTTTGTAATTTCTTGCACCCTATTAGAAACTGAGACGTAATTGATCGATACCATATGAGCCGTGAAAATATCTTCCAGATCAAAGCCACTGTGAGCTTTTGCTTCTTTCATATTAAAGGTATTGGAGAATCCTGCCATCTTGATCAGAATTGATGAACTTTTGAATGTAATATCGACAATCTTGAAGGGCATGGGAATGACGTGTCACTTCCTCTTCTTATTTAAAAACAAGGAACATGTCCTATACCATCTACATAAATCATACACCAAAAATATGTCTCACACAAACTAGGGAAGAAACATGTGTTTCCCTCCGAATCCAAAGAGCCTTATGTATGTGAATTTCTCTTTATATGCACACACTTCATTTCCCCTGAGAAAATCCATGGCTGCTTCTATCACCCTGGCCAACTCAGTCACTATGAGCATGCTTTTTCACTCCTTGACGAAGGAATCTTGGATTTGTTAAAATAAAATGGAGCCTTGTGCTTCCATAGTGTGGGATACCAAAAATGAGTAGGATCTTCTTCAAAAACTACATTTCCCCTTGGGGGCATGCCATTGAATGTATTATAGTAAACTAGATCAAGGAATAAGTAAGAGGTCATGTAGAACCTCTTAGTCTGAATGAAGATTGACAATTGGTGGTAAATCTCATTCGAGATAACTTGGGCCAATAAAAAATGGCTCCTATTCTTACTGAGTAATGGAGGACATATAAAACATACCTAGGAACATAAGTTGTTGATTCTTTCCTCACCAACTACGTGAAAATCCACACAAATTCTTTAAATGACGGAGCCAACATGTATGTGTTGATTTCGCTAATACTCGAGGATCCCACTAGAGGTTGGACCAAGAATTCCTTGAGTAAACACATACCACCACCTTGAACTTTCAAGAAGGAATCTTCCTCAGGAAGCTTGAGGACTCTGTTTGGTGTTGGGAGACATGAAATCCTTCTGAAGGTATTCATTGTCAAAGGGACACGTGTTATTTTTCTTCTGTTAAATGAGTCGATGCGTTGAATCAAATATCTTAGCGCACCATATGACCAGTTCTTTGAAATCGAATGGCTCAGTCACACATCCAGTGTTAACTATTCCTGACGTCCAGACTTTGTTTTTGAGCTTGTTCTCAATGGATAGCTCAAAATACCACTTATACGCTACAGACCACTAGAAATCCCTATTTTCATGAGCCAACGAATTCATTGTTCTTCTTGTTCACCATCTTTTTCCACTTCCAATGCATTTGGGTAAGTGTGAGGATTGCGTGTCTAACTTTTCTTTCCCATTTGATAAGTACTTTTAATCATCAATTAGGGTTCAATTCACTATTCGAATTTTCCCCTTCATATGTTTGGTGCATGTCACTCATTAAATAGTTGCTATCATTTACATACACAAGACTTGGGGAAATATGCGAGAATTATTCCTCATTAATTAACAAAAATCATTCTCATCATGTGAGAGATTATGAAGTGAATATGCTAAGATTACCTCGAAAACACAAATCATATCTTAGGTGGAAAGTGGGTGTGGGGTTACATGGCATGTCGGTGTGGGGATCAAGAATGTGGATCCGGGTATGCAGGTTCAAAGGACCTTATTTCCATTGCTGGGAGATATAGGTCCTGGGTAGCCTATCCTTATGTTTCCGATCACGCTCCTGTTCTCCTACAATTTGGTTTTAACTCAAATTCTGTAGCACATCCCTTTAAGCTAAATTCATTGTGGCTAAGAGATGATGCCTTTTCTTTGATAGTTCAGGAAGTGTGGAATGATCACAAATTTTTACAGGAATCCGAGGCTCAGAGGAGATTAGTTTGGAAGTTAAAACAACTTAAACTTCGGGTAAAGGCCGGGGCAAAAGAAAAAAGATTACATAACCATGTAATCTTTGAAAATCTTGAGGAGGATCTAGAATTTTACTACCAACAGAAATAAAAAGGATTGACGAGCATAGAGTCAAATCTCCATCTAAAGTATTTAGAGGAAGAATGCAATAAGCACCTCCATGCAGAAGAGGAACTGTGGCGACAAAAGAGCAGAGCAATTTGGATTAAAAGCGGTGACAAGAATACAAATTTTTTTCATTAGTTTGCAATCCATAGAAGGAACAACAAGCATATTTGGGAGATCTTGGATGAAAATGGTTTGGTCCACTCAGGTTAGGAGGCACTAAAAAAAAAAGCTGCCATATATTTCAACAGTTTCTTTGAGGACACAGGACAAAACAACATTGTGGACCAGGTATGTACAATAAGGCTCTTCCCACGCCTAGTCGAAGAAGAGGATGTTCTTTCTCTTGAAAAAACGTGTACCAGAGAGGAAATTCATGAGGTTCTAAAAGGTTTTTCTAAGGACAAGAGTCCTGGGCCAAACAAGTGGATGGTTGAATTCTTCATTTAGTTCTTTGACTTGGTCAAGGAGGATTTGCTGGAAGCAATTGAAGAATCCAGGAAAAGAGGTGAGGTTATTATATCTCTCAATATGACTTTCCTAGTGTTAATTCCGAAATTCAATAAACCCACCTCTTTTTGTGACTTTATACCGATCGCTCTGTGCAATCTGTGCTACAAAATTATTGCAAAACTCATTGTCATTAGGATTAGACCTATTCTCTCCCAGTATTTATCCGATGAGCAACTTGATTTCCTAAAAGGAAGATAATTGTAGATGCAATTGGTACTGCACAGGAGTGTTTACACAATATAAAGATAAAAAATTTAAAAGCTATGATATTGAAGCTAGACTTAAAAAAGGCTTATGACTGCATAAACTAGGATTTCTTAAGATTGACATTTTTACAAACGGGTTTCGTGCTTCCAACTACCAACTGGATTTTAAGTTGTGTGAACACAACTTCTTATGCAATTATGATAAATGGGGAGTCCACTCCTTTCTTCCAGAGCGACAAAGGCCTAAGACAGGGTTGTCCACTTTCGCCTCTTTTGTTCATTCCAGTGATGGAAGGACTCAACTTATCACTAAACAAAGGCCAGGCCGAAGGGAAGCTGACCGGGATTAAGGTGTCCGGATTAATTAATATTCTTCACCTTCTCTTCGGGGACGATGTCCTCATAATGTCTAAGGCTTCAATCGAAGAGAAGAAGGTGATTGAAAAAATACTGTGTGTATTTTGTAGAGCGACGGGACTAGTGATAAAACTTCAAAAATCTACTTTTCACTATTATGGGGTGCAATAGGAGGTTTTAGACTCCTTCAAGGATATATAACCTTATAAATTCGTTGAACTTTCAGAAGGGTTTAGATTCCTTGGCTACTTCCTAAAATATGATAATTACAAGGCAGAAGACTGGCACTAGATTATTTCAAAATTTGAAAAAAGGATAAATCTTTGGTGTAATCATTGGCTCTCCCTTGGTGGACGTTATGTTCTCATAAAAGTTGTCCTTGAGAGCCAACCTGTTTATTGGATGGCATTGGAAAGTATCTCGACATCGGTTCTCAACTGGATCAAAAAATTGGTCTTCTCTTTCCTTTGCTCGGGTAGTAAGGAAAAACAACATTTTCACCTTTGCAGTTGGGATACTGTCACAAGACCCAAACATTGTGGAGGTTGGGGCTTGAGGAACATCCATATTTTCTATAGGGCGTTGTCAACAAATACTCTCTGGATATTCTTGATGAAGGATGACATCTGGCATCAGGTTATCAAGGATAAGTATCTTCCCTACGGCTTGGTGATCACCTGACTAAGATCGACCACTAATTTTACGACCCTGGCATCTCAGACTTGGAGAAATCTTCTTAAGTCTCTTCATCTTGTGTTACATTGGTTATGTTGGAGTCCTGGTTCTGGTCACTTGATTTTATTAGGCAAGGAATTGATCTTGGGCTTGGGTAAAACCTATATTTTTTCACAAGATCTTGTAGCCTGCCTAAACCAAAGAAATATTCATTATCTTTACCAGGCCAGCAGAGTTTTACAACCGGTAACAATATGTTCCTCCTGGTTAGAAAGTGATGAGCTCGGTCTTGTTGGAGATCAAGATACATAATCAGATTCTTTTAGAAGATCCCTGATTGGCTCTGGTGTAGAACTTATCGACATACCAGATGAGCTGAAATAGACTGGAGGAGACAATTTGGGCCTCCTCATAGTAAAAAATGTCTACTCCACCCTAGCCTCAAAACTGTGGAAAAATACTATTGGAGGTTGGAGGAAGAAATTGTGGACATGGGATTGTGCCCTCAAAACAAAACTATTTGTTTGGCTTACTGTGGAAAACAAAATACTCACTTGGGATAATCTCCAACGCAAAGTTTGGATTGGGCCTAGTTGCTTCCTTTTGTGCAAAAGAAATCAGGAGTCTGTAAAACACTTGCTGGTTAATTTCTCTTTTACTATTGAAGTATGGGCTAGGGTCAAAACAACACTAAAAATCACAACTGCCTGGGAAGGAATTTCAGTGATCGATTTCTTTGAAAACTGGAATAAACATAATTACTTGTATCCCTCTCTGCCGGCCTTTATTAGCTGGTATGTCTGGTTAGAACGCAACAAGGTCATCTTCGATTTTGGGAGTCCTTATATTCTATCGGTGGCCTGTAGAACTCTTGGAGGTGCTGGCGTTTACAATAAAAAGGAGAAATTTCAACACTACAGATCCACAAATCCCACGCCAAAAGACAATATGACAACTAGGTGGTTTGATGGAAGCGCTCAACTAAATGGCCTTCAAAGTGGTGTTGGAGGGATGTTAAGGATTAATGAACATTCGACATACAAATGGATCTTAAATTTTGGACCAGGTTCAAACACTAGGGAATTATTTTTGGGTGTATGGGTTACTTTAACCCTGGCTTCTCGGCTAAACATCACTAAACTACAAGTTTTTGGTGACTCAAGAATAGTCATAGACTGGCTAAACAGGAAAGGAAATCTGCAGGTTGTTACTTTGGACTACTGGAAGGAAAGGATTAGAGACCTCAACAAACTTTTCATCCCAATTTCCTTTGCTCATATCTACAGAGATAGTAATAAAGAGGCAGATCGGCTATCAAAGAAGACCCTTTGAATGCAAAAAGGAAAGATAGTTTACAACCTATAGGAGGATGAAAATGAGGCTCCTACTTTATTCTTAAATCTCTATTATTTGTCCTTTGGGGAAAGCTTTCTCCACTTTTTGGTAGCTCTTTCTCTTCTTGTTGTTATAGTCTGATGACCACCGTTAATTTATTTTTCCTTCGGGAGTTTTTTTGTGGATGATGCTTGTGCATCTAGGGCTTACATGTCCCCATTGATACATCGTGTGATCCTTTTTCATATCTTATTTTATATGCTGACTATTGATGTAATTTTTGTCTTGAGCACAGTTATATAATACAAATATAACAAGAAATTTTCTATGGAAAAAAGAGAGAGAAAGATACCCATACTACTATTTTGAAGGATACCCTTAAAAATACTCATGCTTTTTTTCCGCTAGAAAATTGCACATTATATTAAAATATATAATCTGTTCACAGTGACAAAAATATTACAACCATAGTACTCGCCTTGAGTAATATTCTTTGGCCATATCAGAGAAGCTACAAAGTACAATAATGAGCCCTTCAAAAAACTATAAAAATACTCATGCTTTTTTTTCCGCTAGAAAATTGCACATTATATTAAGATATATAATCTGTTCACAATGACAAAACTATTACAACCATAGTACTCGCCTTGAGTAATATTCTCTGGCCATATTAGAGAAGCTACAAAGTACAATAATGAGCCCTTCAAAAAACTATCTTATGAGACTGTTCAAATAGTAGACAAAACTTTTACAAAAAAAGTTTTTGACTTACATACATACCAAAAAAAACACTACCATCCTATATGTCTTCTCACAGATAGAGTCCACTATAATATCATCTAGTATAGCTTTAAAAAGTGTCTTGGTCCCTCATGGCCATCTACCCACTGATTGTATGCTATGGCTCCTAGACGCGTAGTGAGAGCCTTTTTTGATAAAATATCAGCCTCAAGATTCTCTTCTCTGTATACATGTGCAAAAGTAATGACTGAAAAGAACTTGAAGAGTTCCTTTATCCTATCCTTCCAACAGTCTATTGAGATTTCCTGAAGATATCCTTTGTCATTTAGCTAATCAATTACAATTTTTGAATCCCCTATGACATGGAAGTTTGTGATAGAAATTCTATGAGCCAAGGTTAGATCAAACCAAGCACCCAAAAGTTATGTTCTTGTGTTTGATCCTCCTTCACAATTGAGTGTCCACCTATAGATTGAATGTTCATTGAGCTTGATGACTCCACCCAATCCACTTTGTTCCCCATTTTTTTGAGTAGCCCCATCAAACCATCCTATGATTCTATTAAGTGGTAAAATATGGACTGAACGTCTAAAAGAGTGCAATGGTTCCTATGGTTTGTGGCTTCTCACTGCGCTTGAGGAGAGAAAAATGACCTTCTCCAATGATTGAATCCTTGACTCAAAAATAGCCAAGTTTATTTCAAGCCAAATGAACCAACATATGAATGTTGGCAAAGATGAAAGACTATGATTCTGGAGGCCCTAATTGCAAAACAATCCTTCACTAAAGTTCCTATCGACCCTATAGATAGCTTGTATTTCTCTTTGATCTTCTTCCAAACAGTGCGAGTGAATGGGCAGTGTACAAAAAGATGTAATCCAGATTCCCCATTTCCTTTGCATAGGTGATAGAACCCTATCCCAACCCAACCCAAGCTCTCTTTTGGAGGTTATTCCATGTAAGTAATTTGTTCTCGATGAGAAGCCAGACAAAAATTTTAAGCTTTTGTGGGCAATCCTAGCCCCACAGTTTTTTCCTCCAACCTCCTATTTTGTTCTTCCACAGCTTCATTGCTAATGCATTGTAAACATTTTTTGTTGTTATCAATCCTGAACAATCACCACCAGTCCATCTTAACTCATCATGTTTGTCAGAAATAGAAATGACAGCTCCAATCAAGCTCATCCTGTATCGGCCCCATTAAGAAGCATAGTCACCCTCCAATCCCAAATCTGTACTGTCAAGCTAGTGGGAGCAGATCGACCCCTGTATAGATGCATGACTTGCTTGAAATAGAAAATACACATTTTTGCTATTTAAACATGTAATCAACTTAGCAGAAAGAAAGGAATCCTTCCCCATGCCCAAAATTACTTCCTTTCGAACAATAATGGAGTCATCCGCACCTGATTTCCAAGCGAGCCAATGCACAATCAAAGGTAAAGAGTTCAGAAGGTTCTTCTAGGTTTGGGAGCCAAAGGGCGAGACTCGCAAAGCTGAGCGCAACCAAGTTGACACCGAAATATGGGGGAAGTATTTATCTTTTAGGACCCTCTGCCAAATACCTGGATGCATTAGTCCACATCACAATGATTTTGCAGCCAATCCTCTCGAGAAACAAAAGATGTTTCTAAGTCCCCAGCCGCCAAACACTTTGGGTTTTGATATAGACTCCCAATTGCATAATTGAAAGGTTGAAGTTTTTTTATTACCAGACCAGAGAAAGGAGAATACCAGTTTATGAATCCAGTCCAAAACTGTAATCGAGATGTGTGCCAAGGCCAACCAATAAACCGGTTGGCTTTCGAGCACCACTTTTATCAAAACAAATCTTCCTCCCAGAGAAAGAAAACGATTGCACCAGTAACGAATTCGATTCTCATATTTCAGCAATATCCACTGCCAGTCCTCCACCTTGTAACTATCCATCTTTAAATAAAAACCCAAATATTTAAACCCGACCGAAAGACTCAAGAAGCTGAAGTGAAACAACAATTTCAAATCATCAAGAAGAACCTGTTGGACACCAATGTGTAGGAAGGTAGAATTATTAACATTGATTGCCAATCCAGATGCACCACATAATGCATTTAGGAGTGTGTGAATTTCTTGCCATTCAGAAAAGGAAGCTTTAAACATTATGAGCACATCATCCACAAATAGTAGTTGGAGAATCTTTACCATCCTAGAAACTTTTATACCCGTCAACTTCCCTTCAGAATGACTTTTTTTCAGAGAGAGGCTCAAACCCTCCATCACTAAGATAAACAACAGAGGGGACAGTGGGCAACCCTGACACAATCCTATGCCACTATTGAAGAATTTGGTAGCCTACCCATTGATCAAAATGGCATATGTTGTTGAGGCAACACATCCCATAATCCACCTTGTCATAAGATGTCCAAATCCACAGTGAATAAGCATAAGCCTTAGATAATCCTAGTTAGTACAATCATAAGCCTTTTTTAAATCCATCTTCAAAATAATAGCCTGAAGTTTTTTTTCTTTAAACTCCTGTGTTATTCCAATAGCATCAAGAATCTGTCTACCCTTGAGGAAACCCAACTGTTCTTCAGACAATGTATGAGAGAGAATTGGTCTGATTCTCCTCGCAATTATCTTTGTAATAATCTTATAACAAAGATTGCACAGAGCTATAGGACGAAAGTCGAAGAAGGAAGTAGGATGGTTGGTTTTCAGAATCAAAGCTATGAAAGTAGAATTAATCAGATGAAAAACTTCACCACGAATTCTGGTTTCCTCCACCACAGCAAGTAAATCTGGACCAACCATATCAAAGAAGTGAAGGAAGAATTCTACAGTCCACCCATCAGGGCCGAGACTTTTGTCCTTGGCAAAACCTTTAAAAACTTCTGATATTTCCTCAATTTTACAGGGCTTTTATAAAGAAGTGACTTCTTCCTCCAATACAAGCTTTGGGTACAAGCTAATAGAATCCAACTGTGCACGTAAATTTAGCTGCCCCGTGTCTTGAAAAAATGAATTAAAATAAGATACTGCTTCATCTTTAATTGCATCCCGACCTGAATGAACTCTTCCATCTTCATTGGTTATGTCCCAGAGATGTTTTTTGTTTCTCATGTAGCTCGCAAATCTGTGAATTTTTTTTGTATGATTGTCTCCACTCTTAATCCAGATAGCCCTACTCTTTTGCCTCCAACGTTCTTCTTTGGCCAAAAGGAATTTGTTGCATTCTGCCTCCAACAACATCAAACTATGGTCTAAATCATCTATGAGAGATCCTTTGAATTTATGAACATAGAGCAATTCCAAATCAGCTTCCAACTTTAAAAAAAAATCCTGTTCCCGAATACTTTTTGCTTTCGTCCATAATTTAACTCGATTTTTAAGGAGTGTAAGCTTCTCGACTAATATTCTGTGTGCCCCTTCGACTAACTGGAAACGTGCATCATACCAAACTTCACTAGCTACAATAGCAAAATATTATTCCTGTAACCAAATTGGATTGAACTTAAAAGGATGTTTTATCGCTGATAGACCAGTATCCAGCTGTAGAATAATAGGAGCATGATTAGAAATGTATGGAAATTCCACCCATGATCTATATCTCATAGATGGACCTATTAAATCCTCTGCCACTGTAGGGGGCGAATTAAATAAACAACCATTTAATTTACAACATAACAGTAAAAGTCAAGAAATTCCTATAATTTAGCACATTCGCCTACAAATTTATCAATTATAATAAAATTTTATAAGAAATTAAAACAATGCATAATTTGAAATAAATACCTGAACCTGATGCTAATAACCTTCGTTTGTCCGCCGCTTGCCTCCTTGACCGCTTCTGCAAAACACTGCCCAAAACCTAGTTCCTCCCTGCCAACTAG
>JASDQU011028877.1:17995-31349 GCA_032191745.1 Picea mariana | reverse complement strand
GAATATGGCCATGTGCACCACTCCATTCCTAGCCCCTCCTGATTTCACAAAGACCTTTGTCTTGGAATGTGATGCTTCAGGGAAAGGAATTGGTGGTGTCCTTATGCAAGAGGGTTGGCCTTTGGCCTTTACCAACAAGCAACTATCTGAAAGAAATCTGGGCAAATCTATCTATGAAAAGGAAATGTTGGCTATTCTGCATGCCATTGATTTGTGGCACCCTATCTATTGGGGAAATGCTTCCAAATTAAGACAGACCATCAAAGCCTCAAGTATTTTTTGGAACAATGCATTTCCTCCCCAGAGAAACAAAAATGGGTAACTAAGCTATTTGTATATGATTATGAGATCATTTACAAGAAAGGAAAAGAAAATGTGGTTGTGGATGAACTTCCCCGCAAATATGAAGATGAAGGATCCCTTTTTTCTCTTTCCTTCATTGTACCGGATTAGCTCCAAGATTTTCACCAGGAATGGCTACAAGATCCCAAAAGTTCACAGCTGAATCAACAATTGTAGTCCAGTGCTCTAGATCCCCCAAGGTACTCTTGGCTCCATGATGAGCTTCGATACAAAGGTCATTTTTATTTAAGTAAACAATCAAATCTTAAATCCACGATACTTTCTGAGCTTCATGCTACACCATCAGCAGGGCACTCTGGGTTCACCAAAACCTATGACATGGTCAAACGTTCTTTTTTCTGGGATGGTATGAAACATGACATTCATAATTTTTTCCTTGAATGTGATGTGTTTCAACGCAACAAGGGAGAAACAGTCAAATCTCCAGGCACACTACAACCACTCCCAATTCCACCTGCTATTTGGAAGGACATCTCTATGAATTTTATTACAGGATTACCCAAATCGAAAAATAAATCAAGCATCATGGTGGTTGTTGATCACCTTTCCAGGTATGCTCATTTCTGTGCTCTTCAACACCCATTTATAACATCCACGGTGGCTAAAATTTTCATGGATCGGGTCTTCAAGATCCATGGCATTCCACACTCTATTGTTTCTGATTGCGAACCCACTTTCACAAGCAATTTTTGGCAAGAATTGTTCAAGCTACAAGGCACCTAATTGCATCTCAGTACAACTTATCATCCCCAAACTGATAATCAAACAGAAGTTGTCAAAAAGTGTTTGGAAACATATTTGAGGTGTTTTTCCTCGGAAAAGAAAAATCAGTGGGCTCAACGGTTACCCCTAGTTGAATGGTGGTACAACACTTCATACCATATAGCTACATGTATGACTCCTTTTGAAGCAGTATATGGACAGAAGCCACCTTTAGTTCTCTCATACTTACCTAGTGTCTCGAGGTCCAAGCAGTTGACCAAACACTTACAGTTTGAGAGGATATTCTTTGTACCCTCAAAGAGAATTTGGTCATGGCATAGAATCACATGAAGAAACAAAAAGATCAAGGTCGCTCTGAATGTCAATTTGAAGAAGGGGATCAAGTGTTTCTTCGTCTGCAACCTTACAAGAAGAATTCCCTCAACATCGAGCATTGTCAGAAGTTAGCACTGAAATTTTGTGATCCTTATACAGTTCTCAAGCATGTGGGGCAGGTGGCCTATCAGTTATCTTTGCCCAGTCTTTTGAAGCTACATCATGTTTTTCATGTTTCCTGCTTAAAGAAGGTGATCGGAACTAAGTGCCAAATTCAAACCAACCTTGCCAAGTTAGCCAAAGAAGGATCCATTTGGCTACTGCCACAAGCAGTTTTGGACCAACATGAGCATCACCTACGTTAGAGAACCATCAAGGAAGTGTTAATCCAGTGGAATGATACAACTCCAAGAGATGCCACTTGGGAACCAACTACCATTCTGCAGCAATTTCCACATCTCAAGCCTTGAGGACAAGGTTGTTTTTAAGGGGGCGGACATGTTAGGGTCCTAACCCACACATAGGTAGAACAATATATTCATATGTAATAAAGGTAAATATTAATAAAGCCTTGCAATAAAATAGAATAATTTGAATGTAAGAAGACCTAATAGAAGCTTTCGCTTCTAGAAAGATCTTCCTATAGATGCTTTTTTTTATATACATATTTAGTATAAATAGGAGTCAAGGTTATGAGAACCCTAGCTTGGAGATTATTGTAATAGAGATCTGCTCGACTGGAGGTTTCCCCCTTGAAGAAGCCCGTGAACATTGCTCTCAGAATCAAAGAGATATTTATGTTGTTATTCTGATATCATTTCAGTGTTATTATGGTGATTATTATGGTTATATTGTTGTTATTCTTCCATTTCTAGCATTTTATTTCTGTTCTGCATACTTTTTATATATGGTATATTACAACAACCAATTGAAGGTAGCCATCTAGTCTACACCTTGTATAACCCAGAACACTCTCCATAGGTTCAGGCCCTTGATGAAATTCAACGTGGACCACCATTTCATCTATATCACAACACACATTGATGAGCAAAAACAACAGTTACAATCGTACTACAAGTTGATGGAGGATGACTTGGAAGAGATTACCAAGGAATGGTCGGCGAACCTCCTTGTTCCATCAAACCTTGCGGATATGTCTGATGTTGAAAGTCTAGAAACTGCGACGAATATACCTGGACCTAGCAAGACAAAGAGAACCGAAGAGGTCCATGATTTAGACAGTGCATTCATGAAGACCGCTTCCATCTCAGTAGAGCAAGGAGGAGATGGTGGAGAGATAGATGGTGCAGAAATTGAACCGAAGAAAGGTGAAGTTACACCTCCTAGAGATGAGCAGGAACCCTCAAAGAAAAGGAAGGTTTCCCCTCTGAAACCCTCTTCAAGGAAGAAAATGAAAGAAAACAAGACCAAATTTGAGACCACCCTCACTTCAGACGACTTCAAATTTATCATCACAACATTGAATGATGCTTCGTTGGAGATAGCAGAGAAGCAAGAAAATAATCAGGAGGAGGTGTTCAGTTGGATTAAGGATGAGCTCCAAGGGGTGAAACAAGCAATACAATCCAATCGTGCAGTTTTCATTGCACCTCTATCGGTACGAACATCAAAACTAGGTGATGAGCCAACACAACTACACTGCATTGTTGATACGGTTGAAGCTCACCTTCGACGAGCTCAGGAAGAGATAGCACAAGCCACCCAAGCTTTAGCGCAAGTACAGAAAGACCTAGAGGAGAAATGC
Organism: Picea mariana; assembly: GCA_032191745.1. Classification (NCBI taxonomy): domain Eukaryota; kingdom Viridiplantae; phylum Streptophyta; class Pinopsida; order Pinales; family Pinaceae; genus Picea; species Picea mariana. The sequence continues at coordinate 28,183 of JASDQU011028877.1, read as the reverse complement.
AGTGCTGCAGAACAGGAAACGTTGGCTATACAAGAGAAGTGGAATGAAGAAAAAGTACAGTTACAGCAAAGCAAGGAACAGTTGCTCGCCGAGCAACTTGAAGTTAAGGAAATGGTTCATAGAGCACTTTTCTTTATGATAGTCATCGAAGTAAAGGTTGAAGAGAGAGTTCACCAGTAGGTGGCACAACTTGAAGAAGTAATCCAGCAGCTCCAACAGTGTATAGCAGACTTGGAGCTCCACACTGTGCCCAAGAATCCTCAAGATGTAAGGGACCAGCAAGAAGCAACTGCCTACAACGTAGTTGACAGATTAAAATCTCTTGCCTTGGACTACAAGCAGTAGATTAACCAAAGCACCCAGACATACAAGAACCTCACTGAGAACCTGGAGTTATAGACATTGGAGTCGTAGCTCCAGGAAGCGAAGCAACACACAGATATGCTACAGGCACAGCTAAAGGCCCTGTCATCCGTAGATAGAATGAAGAGGTCTCATGAACAACGCACAGCTCAGCAACTAATCCATATTCTTCAAAGAAAAGTGATGGAATTCGCTCCACGGATTCAACCTGTGCAAGATAAGGCATGCCTGTTGTTTATAGAGGTCGAGAGCCAATGGACAAAGCTATAACAACTCGTCATCACAACAGAACAGCACTTAGAAGGGCCAGTGAATAACACAGATCCAGGAGTTCACCAAATAAGAGGCCACAGCAAAGCAGTAAGTCGAAGAAGCTCGAGGCATTCAAGGTAGAATTGGTCAGACCAGAGTGACTTGGGATGAGTCAGAGGTGAGTGTTGGGGGCCTGTTGGCCTTTGCCCAATTTTTGGGAGTTTCTTGGTCATGTTGACCTATTTTGAGACTTCTATAGCCTGTCGAAGGAGGAGCACAAGATGAAGTGAAGATCATAGAATCTTGACCCCCTTTTGGGCCCCTTTTTGGGTTTTTGGGAATATGTAATAAGAATGGGATGTGGGCCCATGGGTTTACCCATGTTTAGGCCTATTTTGTATGTATAAATAAAAGGATAGGTAATGTTGGTAGTGGTTGAAGAGAATAGTGCATCTATGTGATGTGAATGTATGCTAAGTGCGAGTAGAATCTGTAATTTCTTTGTGCATGATTGTAAGAGACTTGCAGAGCTAAGTGCAGGTCCTTATAGCAGATTTTGGAAAGCTTAGTGTTGTAGTGCAAGGAAGAAGGATCTAGCGAGATGCGCAAATCTTCTATCCTATGCGAAGTAAGGTTTTTTTATGTCTTTGTGCTTGTAACCGATTGACCGAAGACAATAAAGAAGAAGAGTTGGTGGGCATAGCCCCAAGGTGTGGGTGAACCACGTAAACACTACGTTATGTTCTTTGTGCTTTGTCTTGATGTGTTCATATGTTATATGCTAAGTGCTTTGATATGTTTAGATAGATCTATTTATGCTTTTTGCTTATTTTATGTGATAATGTTAGATCTGATCTAGATAGTCATGCTTAGTTCTTGATATGCTCATTCTGATCCATTTATATATGCTAAGTGCTTGACTATTGTAGATTAGTGTGAATACTGCGAAGCTCTGTTGTATCAGCGAAGTGAATAAGTGATTGAATATAAGGGAACTAACGGTGCTAAGTGCTTTATTAAGTAGTACAATCACATATCTATGTCCCAGATAAGGTTGCAGACACCTGAGTCTTGCAACCACCCCTGCCACTACCTCGAGTGAGACTTCATCTACTTTGCAGGTGTTGTCAAAAGGGCTAGTAGTTAGGGTTTTTTTGGTGCGTTGTTGTAGCGTTGAACACTAGGTATTCCCCTGTTCCAACATCAATGCAGGATTCATAATCAAAAGATTTTTTACACTATATATGCCGAAAACAAGTAACATATCTATGTTTGTTGTATCTATCTTAATCAAGAAATAATTAATAACATAACACTCTGTTTTTAGAATATCTAAACACTTCACACAACTTCAAACTTAGAAGACAAATATCATAGTAAAACTCTCAAACAAACACTCAATTAAAAAGGTTATTGCTTAGATAACAAGTCTATTCATTATAGGCTCATGAAATGAAGAGATGAACTGAGACCTTGCTTCCTGTAGCAATTAAATTCATATAGAAATTAACAATTCACTCTATTTATTCTTGGAAAGAAACCAATCATGGCTTAATCAATTCCAATCAAACCTTCCTTAATACAAGAGACATTCAATATGATTGAAAGACTTCATTACATGGAGCATGAATATGAGAGATGAAGTCTTATTGTTCTTGTACCTACTGGGGACAACACAGTTATAAATTCAAAACAGTAACAATTTCTTATTTAACAACCCCAAACATCTATCCAGCTTCTTTTAACTAAATATCACTCTACAGAAATGGAAATAGAATTATCTACTATGCTTATTATATAATTGTTCATTCACACTGATCCAAAATGAAATCTATTTAGAAATCGATATTGTACTTAGGAAACTTCATACACTTAGAATCATTTGCAACACATACCTATTATATTTTCACACTCACATGATTAACTTATGTCACACAAAGATATATATAGGGCAGCTTACCTTGGTTGGGGTGGTGGGTCCTTGCCGAACCAACAAGGTAGCTCTAAAAACATTACAGCTTAAACACTTTACTCACATCCTTAATTGCACAAACTAGCATTCATATTCCTTCAATTAATCAAGTGAATCGGTAATTCAACATTTCATTTCCTAGCATAACAATGTATATCATTCCCTACTTACCTATCATCTATACAACATCTCTTTTAAATAAGGTCAGCCGTTACAATCAAGGTCTGAGGATAATTATCAAATGTTTATAAAATATTACAATTGGATGTCATAGTGTATGTCAAGGAATGGACTTCATCCTCATTACATGAAGTGCATGAGTGATGAAGTCTATCATGGTCTTCAAATGATCCAAGGATACTTCCATACAAATAATTTCTTGGATCCGTCACCGATGTACTCATTCAAAACGTTAATCCTGTAGACACCGGTTTAGTATCGGACTAGCACAGTAACAAATATGGGTACCGGATAAGCGTAATGATGGTACCATAATAGGTGCAGAGTTGGTATCGGATCAACATAGAGGTGGTATTGGATAAGTGTAGTGTCGGTACTAGATCATTTGAAGTACTAGAATAGAATAGTTGGTTGTTGCAGTATCGGACTAGTGGAAGTACCAGAATAGAACAGTTGGTTGTTGTAGTACCAAACCCGCAGAAGTACCAGATGAATCCCGAAGATGAGTACTAGATCAGGTGATGCTTGTTCATGAAGATACTTAATAATAATCAAAGTAATTACGAGCATAAACAATTAACCATTTAATCCCAATTAATCAAGAAATCAAACAAATCATGTTTTTTTAACATGGGTTACCTCTTTATGCATATGGATAAGGTCACAAAGTAGGTTTGTGGAAGAAACAGACAACATAAGCACATGTTATAAGTAAAACTAACCCAGATAGAAGATAATTTAGGTAATGGCGGTGTCAAAATGGAGACTCAACATTTCCCCCATGCTTAATTCATTGCATGTCCTCATGAAAAAATGTCAAAACTAATACTCAAAACTTTGCAAAACGAACCGTCTTCCATCCTTTCTGAACATCATTTATCTGGCTGTAGAATATTGAGACCAAAGGCCTCACTCCTAAGCTCCTTCTTAATCACCCTAGTGTACTAGATCAAACATAGAACTTTTTTGAGCTTAGCAAAGACTTATTCTTGCACATCATGTAACCTTTGGTTATATTCTTTCAATTGTGGATTCTCTGTCTTAATGTGCCTATCCAAAACTTGATACTCTGTAACCTCTTGTTTTAACTTCACATTCTATTTTGTAAGTTTCCAAACCTTCAATATCAACTCTTGTTGGCTCAAGGAACTAACAGGATCAGATATGGTTTCTTTTTTAGTTACCTCCCCTCAGGCTTCCTTTTCCTTTCTTAAACCTCTTAAGGTTTCTGTTACTAACCCCTCGGTCTCACTAATCGATGCTCCATAGCCACTTTCCTTCTCTGGAGAATTCAGAATATCAATAGGCTCCTCTGGAAGATAAGGAACATGTGGAACTATTATCTATTTAGCCATGCTTCTTGTAGTTCTTCATATAGGGAGTGAGGCTTCCTCATATTTGTTGACAGGAGTGGAAGTCTCTTCAAACAACTTTCTATTCTTTGTTTAGTAGCAGATATAGGCATTGGGATTTGTTTCTCCTGTATAGATTTGTTTTTTACCTTAGAGGATTGAGGTGTAGGTTATGTAGTTTTTTCTTGGTGGACATTCCTCATTTCCACTCTGGAGGACTGAGGTGTAGGCTCTAGGATTTGCTTCTTTTGTATCTTCCTCATTTTAGGCTTCCCCGTACTTCCACTTTTCACTTCAGGAGTCTTCTCCAACTCACTAATCATCTCTTGAGGAAAGACAATAGTTTCCTCAAGGGAACCATATGAAACTTCATTCTGACTGGGTTTCTTCCTTTTTTGTCTCTCACTTCATGGAAATTTATTTTTAGGGATAGAGATTGGGCTTGGATCCTTAGATTGGGAGGACCACTCTTTCCTAGATGTAGTGGGCTCCTCTAGGATTTGTTCTTCTGGCACATCCTTCCTTTGAAAGTTTTTATTTCTTTGAATGTTTATTTCATGGGCCCTATCTAACTTGCTAACTGGATTTGGTGATAATTCAATGGTTGCCTCAGGAGAACTATTTGATCGTTCACCTTTCCCAGAGTCCTTTCTTTGTTGCCTTTTAGTTTTTGGAATCAGGACTAGACTTGGTTTTTTATATTGGGAGGTCCTCTTTTTCTTGGATGCAGTAGGCTCCTCTATAACAGACTTATCCTTTTCCAATCTATCAATAGGATGAGATGAACTAGGTGTAATAATAGCTTCTTCACCCCCTAACTTCTTTCCTTTGTTTTTCTTTGTCTTTCTACTGGACCCCTCACTACATGCCTTTGTTTCATGTCCTTCTAGAGATTTAGAAACCCCTTCTTGAGAAAAATTGTGTTGAAGGAGTTGTTTCCAACTAATGCCTTGTTTTCTCAATGCATGCACAACCAATAATTCCATTAGGCCATGGTGATGGATACTAGTTTTGTGTTTATTAGATGTTGATTTAACTCCTCTCACCATTTTATTTAGACTCATCCATAGAAAATTGGGGAAGTCAATTTGTGTCCCTCCTTCAAAATGTGAAAAAATGGTATAAGAAGGTCACGACAGACCTCCCTTCACAAGTGAGAAACCTATGTAGGATAACGAGCATTGTCCAATACTCTTCCTTAATACATCTTCGAGGAATACCTTTGGTCCAGGCGGGATCCTGATGCTCTAGCCTTAGAAACTTCCAACAAAGCTTTATGTCGACGATCACCCCCTTAAAATATTTCTCACTAGAGGAAGGAAAGCATGTAGTTTTTTCTATGGTGACCTCCATAGTTGTTAATTTCATCTTCCCAAACTAGACACTCTCTCTTTCATAGGTCTAAGAAAAATCAAGAGATACTCCCTCGTGATAGCATTTGAATTTTTCCAAAAATGGAACCCAACCAGCCTATTCAAATTTCTCCCTGAAAGCTTGGTATTCTGGTGTCTCCTTGTATAATTGGAACACAAGTTCGTGCCTATCAACCCCCATGCTAGATTAAATCAATTCTTACAGCGTATGCAGAAACAGAACAAAGAATGAGGGTTTAGTATTGGAACATAGTATCCCATGATGGAGTACCAAAAGGGGATAGAGTATGAAAATGATATGAAGGGACATAGCACAATGTGAATGGAGATGGTGTGACAATAAAACGGGTAAATAACACTCATCTGGATGGTCAAGCCATCCAAAGGAGATTTTATGATTTAAGATTAGGATTGCAATGGTCACATCCATGGTAATGATGGCAAGGTAAGATAAGTTGTATTCATGAATAAATTAAAGGATCATATGGAGGTTGGCGTCAGATCATGTTCACAGTAGTGTTGGGAAATGATTAGAGGAGATGTGGTCATTGTGATCGAAATTCACAAGTAGAAATCATCTGACATCATTGTGATTGGAATATAATAATGGTTTGTCATGCATTAATATGTAGCTTAAATCATTCACACGGCACGATGTTGGATCATGGCATTATGACGTTTCTTCATCATATGAATGAAAATTTTGACCAGAGTGTTTGAGAATGAAATTGGTGTTGTTAGATGTATAATTACCTCGTACTCTCAATATTTTGAGTGCATATGAATGATTTCTATATGAGGATATGTCTACGAGGACTTGCAAAAGTTCATGGTAGGGAGCGTGCAATAATTGAAGAAAGGGGGATGCATGAGAGTAACCACATGTTTAATACATAATTAGTTTAATTCTTTAATAAAACAAGATAAAATAGTGAGCTAGCTCTTATTACTTGAAGCATTTATATCAAGAAGGAAAAAAACTTTGAGTATAGGATAAGGATTACCAAACTTCATCACCAGTACTAGATCACACCTTAGTACCGGATCACAACAGCAAATTGTTGTAGTATCGGACCAACACATACCTTCTCCCTTAGTACCGGATGAACATAGTAGTGAATTTGTTCCAGTACTGGAATAGCCTAGGTCTTCTCCCATAGTACTGGATGAACACAGAGGTGAACATTTTTGTAGTACTGGAATAGAAAAGAGATGTTATCGAGTATCGGATCACCACAAAATTGTATTCCATTACTCAATGAGAATTGGATAAGGTACCTGGTGGTGTTTTCTGTAGACTGAAACTTTGTAGGATGCATTTTGTATAAATTGCTAGCATTTTTTGTTTTTATGGAGAAGAACATGTGTTTTTATTCAACTGAAGGACCATGTAGGTAAAACACAAACAACACCTAGTACAAAAACTCTGAAATTGTAGCGGAAGTGTCAGAAAATGAGACAAAAGAATTCAATGACTGGGCTCCAAGCTCTGTAACAAGGAGGTACTCTGTAGCTGGGAAACCTCATGTTGAGATTCAAAATCCTCCTTGTTTTGGAACCAAATTGATCACTGTTCCTGTTGCCACTTTCATTTTATTACAAAAATAATACTAACTACTACTATTCTGTGGATTTTTCTCGAGCCCGGATTAGTTAATGCTTGTCGATGTTTTCAATTTTTAGGTGTCTAAAAAACATAAAGAAACTCCATCTATTTTCCTGTGGATTTTTCTTGAGCCTGGGACAGTTCTTTCTCGCCGATGTTTTCAATTTTTAGGAGTCTAAAAAACTTAAAGAAAAATCCATCTATTGTCCCGTGGATTTTTCTCGAGCCTGGGCCAGTTCATACTCGTCGGTGTTTTCAATTTTTAGGAGTCTGAAAAACTTAAAGAAAACTCCATTTATTCCTTTCCCATAAATGATCTACATGAGAACACAATCAAATTTTTGTTTTTGTTAGTAACACCAAAATTTCTATCTAATTACACACCTATTTACAGATATGTACAGAGCCAATTTAATTCACACAACAAACTTACTGTGGTGGATCAACAGGAGGAGAAGTTCCCTTTCTTACCAATTGCATTTCATAATTTTTAAGAACATGTCTAATAAAATTCTCTTTGAATAGAGGCCTATGATAAACCTCTAATCGATGTCCATTCACGACAAAGGAGGTATGATTCTCATCAATAATATTTATCTTAACTGAACCATTGTTGTAAATTGTATCAACTTCATAGGGTCCCAACCATCTAGTAGATAATTTACCTTTAAAATTCTTGAACCTACTATCATACAGTAGGGCCCAATCACCTGACTGAAAATACTTCTTCCTGATGTACTTATCATTCCATTTAGTCCTTTGTTCTTGTATAATGGTAGTCCTTTGAAGATCATCTTTTTTTATCTCATCAAGCTCATTCAACTGTAATAGCCTTTGTTTTTGAGCTTCATCCAAATCCATCCCTAATTTCATGACAGTCCTGAATGTTTTCATTTGAAATTCTATGGGAAGCAAGTGTTTCTTCCCATATACCAACTCATAAGGTGTATAAAACATTGTGTTTCTCCAATTTGTTCTATAGGTCCATAAGGCCTCAGAAAACCTATCAACCTAGTCTTTGTGATGTAGTTGAACAGTATTGGTAAGAATAGATTCTATCACCTTGTTAGTTGATTCCACCTGCCCATTTTCTTGAGGGTGATAAGGTGAACATTTTCTATGTCTAATTTTATACTACTCAGTAAGATCTTTGATGAGATTGGAGGTGAATTGGTTTCTTTGGCCAGTTACTATTTCTCGAGGCACACCAAAGTGATTAAAGATTTATTCAAAAATAAAATCTACAACATATTGTTCACTAGTTGAATATAAAGCTTTAGCTTCCACCCATTTGGGCACATAATCTGTGCCGACCAAGATGTACTTCTTCCTTCGAGACATGTGGTTAATGGGTCCTAAAAAATCCAAAACCCATTTCTCAAAAGGTTCAATTACTACCTGATCTTGGAGGGGTATCTCATCAACTGTAGTAGGTTTTCCCATCCTCTGACAATTGTCACAACTCGCCACATACTTCTTTGCATCCTTGAAAAAAGTTGGCCAATAGTAGTCGGACTGTAATATCTTGTGTTGTTCTTTTATCAACAAAATGGCCTCCACATGGACCATCATGGCAGGATTTGAATATGTCATGCATCTCATCCTCCCGGACACACCTTCTGATCAGCAAATCAGACCCATTACGGTATAAACAATCATCATGCCACATGGAATTGGCACTTAGCTGGACAATTCTCTATTTTTCTCGGGAGGACAGATTCTAAGGTAGCTTTCCTATTACAACATAGTTGGCTACATCTACTACCAAGGATTGTAAGTAGAAATAGAAAATAGATTCTCATCTAGAAAATTGTCATCTACCAATGCATTATCACCTATATGAATGAGTCTAGACAATAAATTAGCAACTAAGTTATCTCTTCTAGGCGTGTCAATGATTGTGATATTGAATTCTTGCAGTAATAACAACCATCTAGTCACTCTAGCATTTGTAACAGGTTTGTTCATAAAAAATCTAATGGTTGAGTGGTCTGTATGTACAAAAACTACATACCCTGTTATGTAGTGTCTGAATTTATTAATGGCATGTACCACTGACAAGAATTATTTTTTAGTGACATTGTAATTAACTTCAGTATGTGAAATATTTTTTATGACAAAGTATATATCATATGGAATCTGGCCTTCCCTTTGTCCTAAAACAGCCCCCTGATATGTATCTGAGGCATCTGTGCAAATTTGAAAAGGAAGGGACCAATTTGTTCCTCTTAAGACAAGGGCACTTGACAGCTTTGTTTTTAAAATTTCAAAAGAAATCTGACATTGTTCATTCCAACAAAATTCTGCCTCTTTTGCTAACAGTTTGAATAGTGGGGTAGCTAGGTTTGTAAAATTTTGAATGAACCACCTATAGTAACCAACATGCCATAAAAATATTCTGACTTCTTTCTGTAACCTAGGGATTTTGATTTGATAAATGATGTCAATCTTGGCAGGGTATACCCTTATTCTAGTACCAGAGATGTGATGAGCTAAAACAATTCCTTCAGTGAGCATCATTCTATATTTTTCATGACTGAGGGAGAGTTTGGTTTCTTTACACCTGATTAATATTGTCTCCAAATTGTGCAATGCTTGGTGGAAATCATCCCCATAAACTGTGAAGTCATCCATGTAGACTTCTACATAGTCATGGGTCAAATCAGAGAAAATGGCCAAGGAAGCCATTTGAAAGGTAGCATGGGCATTACACAAACCAAAAGGAAGAACCCTATAAGAATAGGTACCACATGGGAAATTAAATGTGGTTTTGTCTTGATCTTCTGGTGAAATTTGGATATGATTGTAACCACTAAACCCATCCAAGAAAGAAAAATACATCTTTCTAGAAAAAGTGTCCAAGACCTGGTCTATGAAAGGAAAAGGAAAGTAATCCATGTAGGTATCCTTGTTCAATTCTCTAAATTCCACACAAATCCTCCATTTACCATTTTTCATAGGGAAAATAACTAATGGGGATACCCACTTGCTATCCGATATAGGGTAAATAAAATTGGCATGAAAGAGTTTATGGAGTTCTTCTTTCACTATGTCTTTTAAGGATGGGTTCATTCTGCTTTTGGGTTTCCT
>JASDQU011028876.1:5464-20436 GCA_032191745.1 Picea mariana | reverse complement strand
CTTATACAAAACTTGGCTCACTAGCCTATAGAACATATTTACAATTCATTGCATATATCATGTTCTGTAACAAGGCTCGGCCTTGGGGACACTACAATCCCCCTCCCCTTATTTTTGCACTGTCCTCAGTGCAGCTTTACACAACATCTGCATGCCCTTCAAAATTTTCAGGACCATACCAGGTCCACTATACCTTTACAAGCTCTATAGCTCGATTCCGGAGCTGTTTGCTTTTCCTTTCCACTTGCAGGACACTTTCTGGTTCCACCTGAATCATATTCCAATTGATTATATGATTAGCATCATGTATATAGATTTCTTAAGTAATGAAATATGAGATACCTTAGGTACAGTTGTGGGTGCAGTAATGTAATCATTTATGCAATGTATATGTATGTATATACAAACAAATTCAATAACCTTAAAACTGTATACAATATACACATCAAAATAGAGAATTGTACATATCTTTTGAGTGAGAAGACCTCCCACCCCGGAGTAGATCTTTGACTCCATTGTGCAATGGATTCCCAGGATAGCCATGGTCCACAATCCTTATCCACATAGTCTAGGCCAAGGTACTAGACCTCAGCAGCACTCCAACCATTCAAACCTCGGTAGTACTCCAACCAACGGTCTCTCATTCCCCACATGCCTGTTCCACCCCAGGAGAATGCACCTTCTCTGTCACTTGGACAGTCCTTCGGCTGCCAATCTCCCTTACCTTGGGTTGCAGGAACAGACCGGACCGGAAGTCTTAGAGCACCGTGGCTCCACGAGTTCCAACTGCCCTCAAAGGTTTCCAAGTAGCATCTTCCCGAGATACTCTTTGTAGCCAACAATTTAAGTTTTATCAACATCATCTCATCTACGTCAACCACATGCAGTTATCATGAGAGTACATACAAGAATTCATTTAGGAATTCCAATTAATTCGAAAGGAAATTCAACTTTTATTCCAAAGACATGATGTCCTATTTCATGATTTATCTTGGTTGTTGCCACATTATGAATGCATTCATCCCTGTGATTTTTCCACAGGCACAAAGCTGCCTACAATTTTCCTGCAAGACTTCATCTTGCCTACTGCCAACAAATTGTTGGTATTTTCTATACATCATAATTCAATATGTACAACATCTTATGCAATAATCTTAGAATTTCTGCACCTGGCAATTCAATCACAATTACCAAACAAATTGACCAATACAGTGACTCGTCATTCTATGCATATGCATGTCCACTGTTAACAACAGTAAGTTCATTATTTCAATTTTCTGAACATAAAATTTTATGTAGTCTCCATTCTTGTGACTACTTGACTTGTAACTTTCCTGTTGCAGTGTTTAACAGTTCCTGAAATGTTCTCAATTTTAAGGGTTAGCAACATTTCAGCCATCAACATAATTATTTCCATGCAATAATATATATATGCATGTACTTACCAAAAATATTCAACCATTGCACTTAGTATGCAATTATATCACTTATTATGCACGAGTTTGATTCTCAATGCATTCTTATTCAGTGCACCTTGCATTGAATTACATAATTCTCTCTGTCTCAGTCATGTATCTCACCATCCATGGGTTGGAATTCTAGCCAATGTGTTGCCACAATCTTCATATACTTCCCCTTATCTTTCCAATTAATTGGATGCCTTCCTTTCTGACGCGAACACTACACCAAGAATATAATTCTGCGGTGTCCATTAGTGTTAGCAAAAAGGTTGCAGCCCAAGTTTTTTTAAAAGTAGGAAACTTTTAGTACTTGGTGTGGCTCATAATATTTCCATATTTGTACCTTGCCATGTCCAACCATGTCCTGGTCTCATACATCACTAGCTTTCTGGCATTCATTCTTGTAACAAATTCTTATCTTTTAATTCTTTGGTTATTACCCCATAACCAAATTAACATGACAATCTACTATGTCGATGTGTTCATTCAAAATCTAAAAAAAATATTTGAATTAACACAGGCCTATAGCCTTTACCACATCCGATGGTATGCATTCAAATAATATAATCATGTGATTTAATAGCATAGTTCTAGCTGAGGAAATTCTTACCATAATTTCCTTTCAACAATTATGCTAAAAGAGTGATAAAAATCTTACCTGCCTGACTGCCATTAAAATTTATACTACCTGAATATCTGATAGCAATAGAAGCTTTCATGCTTTTTTTATCAAACTTATAACCATCTCTTCAGCTCTCTGTTGCTTTCTTCATTGTGCAACGACACTACCAACAACACTTGCAACTTGTAAGCATTCTTTCCTCTGGCTGTCCAAACGAGCCAAAACATACTTGCTCCTATAAATTGCAACAAATTCTTTCTTCAAACCTGGCCAAAATAATGGCTTTTGACTGCTGCCCCAATCTTTTGATATCCAGGATGACCAGCATAAGTCACATTATGCATTTCTTTTAGAATTGCCAACTTCAATTCTCGGTCAGTAGGTACATACACTCTGTTTTTATACAGAAGTAAACTATCAGTTCCCAAGGTGTAACTTTCCTTGGTTTGTGGTTTCTCATGCTGCTATAGCTTTGCTACAAGTATTTTGTACTGCAAATCAGCACTTGCAGCCTCCATAATTCTGTCTTTCAACTCAGTTCTGTACATGCTAATGGCTGTAGCATGTAATTCATGCACTTTTCTGCTAAGTGCATTAGCCACTTTATTGTCTTTCCCTTTGATATGCCTGATATCAAAGTCATATTCGCACAGAAATTCCAACCATCCAATTTGCCTAGCATTTAAAGTTGGTTGATCAAACAAATACTTCAGACCATTTTGGTCTATTCTTAATTCGAATTTCTTGCCCATGAGGTAATTTCTCCATTTCCTCAATGCATGGACAACTGCTACCAGCTCTAAATCATGAGTGGCATAATTCTTTTCATGATCTTTCAGCTTTCGGGATTCATAACAAATTACAGATCCCTCTTGGCTGAGAACTCCTCCCAGCCCTTCCTTACATGCATATGTGCACACTACGTAATCCTTACTTGGATCAGCAATCTTGAGGATTGGAGCACTAGTGAGCAGTTGCTTCCATTGCTGGAAGCTGCTCTCACATTCATCAGTCCACTGAAACTTCTTCTCCTTCCTTTGCAAGGAAGTGATAGCATGCGCTATCCTTGAGAATCCGGCTATGAACCTCCTATAATAGCCTGCCAAACCCATAACACATATTACTTCTACCACATTTCTTGGCACTGGCCATTCTCAAATGGCCTGTACCACTTGACGCAGGTGCGAGCTACCTCCTCCAGCACCTGCTCACAGGATTGATCAAATTCCTTCTGTTGAGCCAAAATTAGCTCTTTAGATTCTGAAGTGGAATCCCTGTCAAATTCCTGATCCATAGGTCCTGTTAACCTTCACAGCCTTCAACACCTAGACCGTGTCCTCCCCCTAACTTAATCTCAGGTCATCGGGGTTTTTCTACTCCTGTTGTCGAGAGTCACTGTACTCTCCAACTCCCGATTGCCGATGAGCTCTCGACTCCTATGCGCTAGCCCTCCAGGCTAAGCTTCCACCATATGACCACTGCCTCAGTGTCCATGGCCTTACCTCCCTGTCAGGATTTTGAACTTCAAAAACCTGATGCGTTCTTTGTATGCTAGCCCTCCTGGCTAGGCCCTGGTCCACGTGACCGCTACCATATGACCTCAATCATACTCTCCATCAGAGTTTCGGCGTTTTCATTGTCACGATGCACAAGTCCCCGAGACTTGTGATTTTCCGATGGGGCCAACCACTGATGGCTCTTGATGGTTGCCACCTGTCCCACAGATGGACGGCTCTGGTTGTATCAGGATTTTCTCTATGGATTTCCCAACCTCTTGCTCACAGAGTTCCCGACTCTTCCCGGATGACGGACACCTATCCTCCACTCTGACTCTGGTGGTCCCACCACGCTTATGTCACTGTCAGGATATCGCGGATCGTGATTCCTAGTGACAAGGTTTCTTTGTCTTTGAAAACCCCGATTTCCCGATCCTCGACTTCCTGGGATCTCCTGACACGTGTCATGCACAATGGACTGTCCTGATCCAATCAGGAAATCGCGTTTTGCAATTCTACTATGCATGAAACTTTTTCTTCCGGGATCTTCGATATCCCGATTCCCGATATGTCGATAGATGGCCTCCCTGTCAGTTATCCTTGAGGTGCTCGATCTCTGCCATGCATCCCTCCAATGGACGATCCCGATCTCATCGGGATTTCACGACTGCTGCTGTCCTAATGCACACGACCTCAAGAACTCCAATTTCCTGATGGCCGATATCCCGATGCCTGTCGGGACTTCTCTCCTCCTTAATGAAGGCTTAACCTCCATACGACTTCCTACAGATCCGACGAATGTCGGGGTTTCTTCTCAGATCCAATGGCTCATATCTATTCTCCTTCTTTGTGCTTCTTCAGAGGCTTAAACTTTGTGCAATTCCTCCCGATCTGACGGCAATTGTACTCTCTTGAGTTTCTGCGCTTCTTCCTGCACTTGGAAGAACTTTGATTTCTCCAAGGCCTCAGTATTGGCTTCCTTCTCCAACGATCTCCCGCGCCTTGAGCTTCACCACGCATATAAAACCACTGACTTCTCCTGAGTTCTTACTCTCGAATTTTCAAAGTATTTCGACGTCTGCGTTCCTGCAGAGTCTTTGCGCACCCACAGTGCTATCTCCCCTGAGCTTCTCATGAACACTCAGACCCCTTGGCACGCAGTACAACTCCATGTGTCCACGTGGCACAGTTCCCAATTGAGGTTTCGGGTATCGGGGTTTCATGATCCCCGACGACATGAGTTCTTGTCCTCACGAACTCTCGATCCCCGATTTGCCAATGCACCTTTGCCTTAGCCCCCTCAGCTATGCCGAGGTCCATGTGACCTCTACCTTGTGACCATAATCAAACCGCTCATCGGGGTTTAGGGGTTCGGAGTTTCACAACGCATGGACTCCTTGTCCCCGTGATTCCTGATTTCTTGAATCCTGATTTTCGATGGATGACTCGTCTCTCGGGACTTTCCGCGAATGCCTGGATTACTGCCACACATCCACAATGAATGGATGATCCCGATTCAATCTCGGGACTTCAGGACTTTTGCCATGAAAATTCCCGACCTACTTCATGACTCCGATTTCGCGATTTTCGATTTTCCGGAATGGAAAATTTCACGAAATGTGTCCTCCATTTTTTGGATGGTCTGGATCTATTTCGAAACTTTCACCCCTATTCTTGAAGGTTTAACCCTCGGACATCTCCCGAATGATCCTACGGCTATCGGGTTTTTTGACCGAGATCTGACGGCTCAGATTCTTTCTCGCTAATTCAGAGCTTTCGCTCCTAAATACCAAGATTTAACCTTCGGGCATCTCCCGACAGATCCAACGGCTGTCAGGTTTTTCGACTGAGATCTGACGGCTCAAACCGTTCCTAACCAAATCGGGATTCTGCGTATCGCGATTTTCCAACCCCCTGTGCAATATCCAAAGGCTTTAAACCTTGTGCACATTCTCGAGATCTGACGGTTACAAGGGTTTGCCTTCCCTCCCGAATAGATCCTACGGTTCTAACACCATTGGTGTAAAGACCTATCTTCCCGTGGCCATAGACCACACTGGCTGTGACTTCACAACACTGCTATACCTCTTGAGAATATAGGCACGGTTAAGTAACTCCTATACACTCTGGGCCATACCAGGGTCCGAAATTGGTCCTCCAAACACAATTTCTCCTCTCACCCTTTGTCCAAAGACCACTCAACTGGCCCATCTAGGCTCAGTGTCAAAACCTTCACTCTGATACCAATTTTTAGTGTACCTTTTTCACTACTGAGGTTTTCAAACCTCTCTCTAACCAATCTGTACATGGATTTTATACATAATTCGTACAAACATTATAAGCACATGCATTTACACAATTAAACACACTTAAATCTCAGAGTAAAACATATGAATTACTGCTACATTCAACAAGCATTTAGCCTTATCATTTAATTCATATACACAGCAGAAAACATGATACATAAACAGCTTAGTCATGCAAAACATGATCAAAGCATAATTTAGATACTTATCTTTTCACAGCTATAGAAATCCACCAACAAGGTGTCGACCTTCCACAAACCTCCCAGCCTTAGACCACACTGTTCATCAACTCAACAGTGGGTCACCCCCGAGCTGGGACCAAGCTCCACCCCATGGCAAGGAATCCTAGGCTAGGCTGAGGTTACAGGGAAAACAACACAGAAATATCTGGAAGGATTCTTCCCAAAGATGCCATCTTACGCCCACTACTACCAGACTCTCATTCCCCACATGCCTATTCCGCCCGGGAGTATACACCTTCACACGCATAGTCCATCGGTGCTAACCTCCCTCTCTGGGTCTTGGCAATAGGCCGGATTAGGAAGTCTCAGAGCCAATAGCTGGTGTTGGACACTCTCTAGAAGAAACCACTTCCTAGCAAACTCTTTCACCTGGAAAGAGTTTCTCGCAGGCCTGACAACCTGCCTCTTCCAGCATCAACCACCTCTCTCACCCGGAGAGGGGTCATACGCAATTTCAACAATGGCTTACTCTAGCCAATATGCAATGCACAGACCAGCACTACGTGACCACCATAGTCAATCGAGAATACAGACTCGGGCTTCTCACACAAGCTCAACAATGGCGGCAAGGTCTCACGTGTTGATTCTGGGAATGCGTGACAACAATCCATGCAGGGAATTACATAGACTCCCTAGTTCCAAATGGGTAAGGAGTGAATTGGCTTTTCAGACGAACACAATCTTCTTGGCTCTCAGAACAGAGGGTGTGGTGTACACAGATTTCACAGAACAAACACAGGATCTCTTCCTCGGCAGAATGTCATTTCCCTTCCCCCTTACCTAGGTTAGACTCACGCCCTGGTGTCGAGAATGCATGACAGACAATCCACGCAAGGGGTTCACGTAGGTTTGGACGGTTCAGACCCGGGGATGTACCAGCTATCTGGAAAAACACAGATACATGCCTCCTCAATTCAGAGGAGGTACGAGGGTTTTTGCTACAAGAGTCAGACCCCCCTTCCCTTCTAGCCATCCCTGAGTTCCATGGAGGAGGAACCCTTATCACAGATCGTCCCAGCCTTTTAGTGCATGCGCCAGGGTTGACAGTTGTCACCCATGGGACTGCATGCCTTCCACTAGCACGCGTTCCTCCCACCACTTGGGAAATCACATGTCCTTCCAAAAGGACTTAGGATAAAACATATGATGCACATATCTTTTGAAATAATATTAAAATATTATTTCCAGGTTTAAGCCCCCACCTAGTCTTAGCCCCTAGGCTCAACACTTAGCCCCTTTCCCACCTTCCAGACCCTAATTCCTTGCCCACTCTGTGGACGCTCAGTCCCCCTTNTAAATATTTTGCATACATACAAGTACAACAACAGGCTCCTGGCCTTCAAACACTTAGGCTTCCTGGCCTAACAACCACATAAGCCTTCCAGCTTATACAAAACTTGGCTCACCAACCTATAGAACATATTTACAATTCATTGCATATATCATGTTCTGTAATGGGGCTCGGCCTTGGGGACACTACACCTATCATGATAAGCCTTTTCTCTTCCTTTTGTACCTGCTAATGGAATCCTTCAATAAATCAATCTTCTTATAGTTATACCAACTATGAAAGCCTCTCTTGAACAATGCTAGTGTCATTCATATCTGTGAATGTTGTAATTCTGAGACAAGGAACCAAATATTCCATAGGGACAACTGCTTCTAGGCCATACACCAACTTGAAGGGACTCTTCATTGTTAGCTTCTTGCAAGTAGTTCTATAGGCCCATAGCACCATTGGTACTCAAATCAAATTCATCCATGTTCACACTAAAAATATTCATCTGCATTTTCTCCAAGATCTTGTTGAAATCTTCGACCATCCCATTCGCTTGTGGATGGTAAGGATTACTCTTCTGACGGAGGACTTCAAATTCCTGAGTCAAAGCTTCAATAGTCTTATTAATAGAGTGTGTTCCTTGATCGCTCATCAGGGTCTTCGAGCATCCAAACCTGGTTATGATATCCTAAAATATAAATTGCATTGTTGTAGCTGTAATACAGTCCTTAACTGCTCTTGCTTCTTCCCATCTTGTCAAATACTCTATCGCAATGATGATGTATCGTTCTCCTATGCACTTCCCTGGTGGGTTTATAGGTCCCACAAAATCAATTTCCCATTTCTCAAATGCCTTCAAAGTCAATAGTGGTGATAAAGGAATCTCGTCTCTTTGGGAAGGCTTTGAAACTCTTTGGCATACATCATAGGCTTTATAGTATTCCTTGGCATCTTTATGTAAAGTAGGCCACCAGAGGCCAGCTCTAAGAACCTTCTCCGTTGTTTTATTCCCTGCATAGTGTCCTCCTACAATGCCTTCATGTGCTTCTGCTAAAATCAGTTGTCTTTTTGCCTCCATAACACATCTCCCCAGGATCTCATCAAGTCCCATCTTGTATAACTATCCGACTATAAGCAGGGATGATTTTAGGGGATAAATTTTGCTCATGGGATAATTTTCCATGGTTTTTCCCCAAAAATGATTCTTTATTCTTAAAATAATTCGCTCGAATTTTATAGGATAAAATTATTTTACCTTAAAAATTGCCAAAATTTTATACAAACTATACAAAATACTTAGAAATTTGAATATTTTTACAAAAATATCATCAACATTTTCTAGTTGGCATATGAAGGATTAGTAAGGTTCTCTAAGGTTTCTACATTTTAAAATAAATTTCCATCCTTAAAATCATCCTTGTCTATAAGTGAAAAATCTGCAGCGTGCACTACCAGTTGTTTCTTCTGGATGATTGTATATTCACTAGGTGTCACTCCTATTGACAGAAATTGGACTATCTTGGGGAAGTGGTCATCAACCCTTCTAATGGCCAACAACTACGCATTTGGTAGTGTATCCTCCAAACTAGTAGGTTCCTCTCCATGCTCTAACCTAGACAAATGATCAGGTCTCTTGTTCATTCTCCCTGTCTTGACCACAATCTCAAATGAATATTCCTAGAATAATAGTAGCCATCTTCATATTCTTCCCCCCAACACTGGCTTGTTGACTAGGTATTTCAACATAGAGTGACCAATGAACATCTTAAAATTTCCTCCCAACAAGTAGTGTCGAAACTTCTGCAGTGCGTACACCATGGCTAAACCTTCTCCCTTAGTGGTAGTGTAGTTTATCTTAGCTGTAGATAGTTTCCTGCTAGAAAAGGCTAACGGGTGGTCAATATCTCCTTCTCTTGGTTGTGCTAACACTGCTCCTAGTGCAATAGATGAAGCATCAACATGTACGTAAAAT
Source organism: Picea mariana (assembly GCA_032191745.1). Taxonomy (NCBI): domain Eukaryota; kingdom Viridiplantae; phylum Streptophyta; class Pinopsida; order Pinales; family Pinaceae; genus Picea; species Picea mariana. The sequence goes on along the minus strand of JASDQU011028876.1, from coordinate 11,059 downwards.
TTCTTGCTCCAATCTGGGAAAACTAGAATAAGTGCAATAACCATTTTGTGTTTCAGTGTGTTGAAGCTCTGTTGACATTCTTCTATCGATTGAAAATGGCAATCTTTCTTCAGAATCTTCTCCATGGATGTTATAATCTATGCATAGCCCTTAATGAACTTCCTGTATTTTCCAGTATGTCCCAGTGCAATGCACAACTGTCTGACTGAAGGAGGAGGGGGTATATCAACAATAATGGCAATCTTGGACGGGTCTACCAACAACCCTTGCTTACACAAAATATGGCCCAGCAGCACTCCAAAGGATAAAAAGAAGATGCAATTCTTTAGTTTTAGGGCAATATGACATTTCCTGAAGTTATCCAACATTAGTATTAAACATTCAATATGATTTTATAATAAGCTAAAAACAGTCTAATGATCAAAATATGCTTCGAAAATTTTGTGTAAAAATTCCTTGAATGTTTCGACCACCACCGTGGAAAAGATGGTTGGTGCATTCTTCAATCTGAAAGGAATCACTGTGTACTGGTATGAACCCCATTATGTTGCAAATGTGGTCTTATGGCGATCTTATTTAGTAATACTGATCTGGTGATAACTTGAAAATCCATCTGTAAAGGAATATGCCTCTTGTCCTCCCACATTATATAGAACCTCATCTGTGAAGGGTGTAGGGAATGGGTCATGCAAACATGCATCATTCAGCTTCCTGAGGTCTACATAGATTCTGATCTCTCCTTTCTTCTTGTCTTGGACCACTATAGGGATAATTCAATCTGACTCTTCAACAGGTTCTATGATTACTGCTTCCATCATTCTGTCTAATTCAATCTTCACTTTCTCCTTATATTTGTGATTCAATCTGTAGGGCCTCTTCTTGACCGACCTTGCATATGGTTTCAATGGGATCTTCATCTCTCCCATGGGCCCTTTTATGCCCTTCATATTAGTGAACTTGGTTGGGAACAAGTCCTGATATTCATGCAGTAATTCTATGATCTTATCAATGGTGGCATCATCCCAGTAATATCCAACATTAGCAAGCTTAGGTGCTTGCTCTATTCCAATATTAACTTTCTTGATTTTGATCAGTTGTCCAATGAAAGGTAGTTCGACTCCTAGTCCTTCTATGTCTCTCCATCCTTCTGTTTCTACGATGTTCACATTCCTAGGATCATCGTCTTCATCGACATTCATATTGTAACATCCTTGCAGTTTATGAAGAGGTGCAGTCCATTCATCCTCTTCTTTCTCCACAGGGAGGCTATGTTCCTCCTCAAAGGCTTTCTGTCTGACAACCTGTAAAGCTTGATCCACCGTGGGATGCTAAATTTCAAATAAAAATGTAGCTACAAAATTATGAGTCATATTGTACCAATCTGAAGTGGTGAGGCATAGTTCTGCTTGAAGATAACAATTGATAGGAGTTGCATCTAGAGTATTGATGAAGTTATGCACCCACTGCTCTTGGGGAATGTTGCTCTAGTCCTCCTCACAACCTCGCACATGGTCCTTCGGACAACTTTGACCTGTGTATCTAACTTAGAATCCTTGGATGTTGTCTAAAAATCACATTGTCATCAAAGTGCGACATTGCATCCAGTCCGCGATGTTCCTTTTATGTTTCCCCCACCATCTTGTTGGAGTATCTTTCAAAGCCTTATCCAGTTCCAACAATATTTTTTGTACTGGTACAACTTCTTCAAATTCCAACAAGAAATTTTCTACATGATTTAAGCCATCAAATGTGGGAAAGTTACTTACTTTTGTGCCAACGAACTTCCCTGGTCAATCTGGCACATCTCCGTGTACAAAATTCATAAATTTTGTTCCTCCAGGTCTCCAGTGCTTCTTCTGAGTCTGATGAGCATGTGATTTCACTTCACCATCTCAAATTCCCATATGTTTTAGGGTTAATGTAATCTTGTTGTCTTGCTATCAATTCATATATATTCTCTAGCTCATATGCACGGTCTTCCTCTCTGATCGGTTCTATGTATCTTCGACCTTCATCAGGATCCAAAGGTACAATGACCTTAAGGCCATCACCTTCAAATGTCATTCTTATTTTCTTTAAGTCAAAAATAGTGGAATTGTTGAAAGCCCAATCAATTCCTAACAATGCAGGATAAGGACAAATACCATCAACTATCTCAATCACCTCGAAGTCCACAAATGTTCTTACCCTGTCGATGTCCACAGGGACATGATCTATCCTACTAAAGGGGCTTACTTCCTACTGATTAGCCATCCTAATACTAATAGGGGAATAGATCAACTTAGGTTTTCCCATCAGTGCCCAGGTTTGCTTCGTCATAACATTGACCTCCAACCCTAAGTCGAGGGCCACATAACCTATATCATAATATCCAATTTGGGCATTAAGGTGTAGTTCCTTATTTGTCCTTATTTTTTTGGATATTTGATGTACTAATTTATTCAGTAGAGGATCTACCCTTCTTATCTCATACTATCCGATCAAATTTTGTAGTTCGTGTATGGATTTTTCATCCTTAATCAAAGTAATGCAAGTACATAAGAATTCCATAAGTCTGCTTACCTCTTTTCCTTCTTCGGGCAAAGAAGACTAATCAAAGGCCATGGGCATTCCACATTCTCTCACTTATGGTTGTGCCTTTGATGAAGAAGCCTGATCTTTTTCAAGCTCTTTTCTTACCTCTTCAAATGTCTACTTCTCTTTCTTTGGATCAAACTCTTGTGTCTTCTCCATAGTTCTTCTGACTCCTGATTCTTCTATAATATTCCGTGGAGTCACCCTGTCTTTTCCTCTAGCAGTGCCTCCTCTAGTGATAGCTATGAATTTGGGATCCACTCGGTGAGGTTCTACTGATATTAGTTGTATTTGTTGGTTCCCTCCTCATCTTTCCTGAAGTTTGGCTAACAACGCAAGACAATATTCTATGACATGTTCAAATGAGTTACATTAACTGCAAGTGGTACAATGGTTCTGATAGTCCTTTTCCAAGTGACCTGGTTGTGTCCAGTTGTAATAAATGATCTGACCTCGACCTCGGCCCATGCCTCCTCCTCGTCCTCTTCCTCTGAATCTGCCATGAGGGTTGAATTTTCCTCTTCCTCGGGAGTTAAAATGCGTAGTATTTCCTTCTTGTTGTACTTCTCCTTGAATTCTATATGTGTCTCTTGATATTTCATGCAAGAGGTCATAAGACCTACAATATTTCTCATCATGCCCCACAGATTTACAAAATGTGCAATAAAGGGTGGTAGGTGTCTCGACATATATTTGCATGTAATAACATTCTCCAGGGTGATGTCTATTTCTAAATACCTCGCACCAAGGTAGAGGAACTTGCTTCAAAGGGCTCGGGGCTCCTAAAGAAAATTACTCATGAAATAGAGGACAGGGATCCTTGTCATGATCTTCTGATTTGCATCCGATACACCAAATATCTTCTCTTTTATCTTTTCCCTTATCCTTTTTCGTATCTTCGACCTACAGTGATAGGCTAGTTAGCTGACTCAAAATTTGACTCATACCTGAGATGGACTCTCCCATAGGGGTTGATTCTAGTTTCATAGTGATATCCAATGCCTCATCCTACGAAGCAATCTTTTGTTGCATCAGAGGGAATTTGATGTGTGGTATGAGGGCAGCAATAAACCATTCTTTATTTTGTTTGTATGGAATCTGAAAACTCAAATGGTCTTTGAAGGTCTTAAACCTCTGATCAAAAACCCAAACAGGTTCATCTACTCTCTACTTGATTTATTTCAACTCTGTGATGCACTGCGACTCCGACTTGGGTTTCTTGAATTCTTCAATCAACACAGTCTTGATCTCGTTCAGCGGTTTCAGCTGTACAACTCCTTGGATGAACTTCATGTACCATCTCAGTGAGCGATCTCTGAGGGAAGTAATAAGATGAGCTCTCTTAATAGCTTTGTCAGTGACATTCTTAATACTCTATATAGCTTCTCATAAGAACCAATGTTGATTAGGATCTTCAGATCCATCTCCTCTAAAGGTGGGTAACCTCATCTCATCTACCATAGATCTTCCTAGGGTTCCTAATTGAGTATGCACTGAACCACTTGTAACAATTCTCTGAGTGCTTTGATAACTTAGGTTACTCTGGTTACTTAATGTTGTTAAAACAACAAGAGGCGTAATAGTACTTACTTCAACAGTCTACGTAGTTCTTGAAGTTTTTGACTCTTCTTGGTGAGGTTCTTCAGTCTTCCCTTATTCTTCCCTAGTGGACTCTGAATATTCCTCATTCAGTAGATATTCTTATTATCCACTATAGAACCCTTCTTCCTGTGTTAGTAGTTCACAATTCTGCTCAAACAAGTTCACCAGAGGAACTTCTCTGAAGGTTCTCCCATTGCACATGTGTCTGACCTATGTGTCGTTGTTTCTTTCTGAATTCTCAAACATTAGCTTTTTCAATCTAACCCGCTACTGTATCTTTATGATGTTCTTCTCATGCAATAGCATCTTGATCTTCAACTTTAGAAAATGTCAAAATTTTCCTCTAGGTCCCTTAAAGAAATATCTCTATGCTTGGCTATATGATTCTACTCTATAAATAGAAAACTTAGTGATATACCCTCTAATGGTACTATCAAATCAGTGATCTACTGCTCTTGACATGGTGTTATGAACTCTCTTAACCTTCTTCATCAGCGCTGACCTCCAAGCCACAGGTGGTCTAATTCTGATTTCAAACTGGGTATCTGCTAATCTAGCTAGCCACTCGTATATCTCCTTATAAATTCCTCTAAATAAAATCTTGTGTATATCAGTAAAGATATACCTTCCCAACCAATCCTCTGTACTAAAATTAGGGTTCTTATTCTGAGCTTCAGCGAAGTCCTTCTCTTGTTCTTCTATCCACTTCTGAATCTTTGTCTTTGATGGAAACCACCTTGACATTCCCTCGAGAAGATCCTGGTCTCAGCAATGGAACCATTTGTTGGCATAGGGGTAGACCCAGGGTTTAGTTCTAATAGAGCACCAACAAGCCCTAACTACTATCCCTTTTGGAAACTTCTGCAAAGAAGATGCAGCCTTACCCGAAGTATCTATAGGGGGTTGCAGGACACAGGTGTCTACAACTAGAGGAAATGCAAAGTGGATCTTGGGTAACACTCTCATATAGATCTAGTTATTCTTTATCTTTCTTAGGACTACTACGTGAACTATATCTCAGATATAACACAATATTGCATTAACAGCATATCAAAGATCAAAAGAATGCAACACCAATCACACACAACAACAAGATATACGTGGTTCACCGTCTCCTTAAGGCTACATCCACAGAACTGAGCTTTATAATATATTAGATGAAATCATACAGTTCTAACTGAACTTTTAACTTGCAAATCTTTATTTCTTTGTTAAGCCATAATATTGGCTCATTACCCCTTGATTTGGGCATATTATATTAGTAATGTTATTTTATTTATGTCGGCTTTAGGCCATTAGATGTAATTATACCTCCTAGTCTCCTATATATACCAATGAGACATTTTCATTTTGAATCATCTTGTACTTGAACATTTAAGTGGGGTAAAAGGAGATTGCCCCCTCGAAGAGGCTTATTAT
>JASDQU011028875.1:11209-40988 GCA_032191745.1 Picea mariana | reverse complement strand
TTCTTTAGAAAGTGGTTTATGATACAATTGAAGTCAATGGTCATTATCTAGTAAATATATTTGTGAGCCATCTATGGTTATGGGTCTGACAGTCCCATTATCAAAAACTGTATCCACTTCATAAGGACCCAATCATATAGTGCACAGATTCCCCTTGAAATATTTAAACCTGGAATCATATAATAGTGCCCAATCGCCCTTTAAAAATTCCTTCTTCTTAATACTTTTATCGTGCCACTTGGCATGTTGTTGTTGGACTAAGTCAGTTTGATGTATGGAAGCCAAGCAAATTTCATCTAATTCATTTCACTGATATAAATGGTGTTTCTAAGCTGTAGTTAGATCCAAATTTACTTCTAAATCCATTCTTAATGTTTTGATCTCTAATTCAATGGGAAATACGAGACTCTTACCATAAACAAGTTCAAATGGAGAAAATCTTGTGGTATTTCACCATTTCGTCTTGTAGGCCCAAAGGGATTCTGATAAATGTTCATCCCAATCACGACGATGGCTCACCATGGTTTTTCGTGAGTATTCATTCAATGACTTTATTTGTGATTTCCACTTGACCATTTGCTTGTGGATGGTAAGGTGAGGTAACCTTGTGGAAAATATTGTACGTCTTGGTAAGTTCTACGATCAAATGGGAAGTAAACTAAGGTCCTCCATATGTCACTATCTCTTTGGGCATTCCAAAATTAACAAATATATTTCCAAACAAGAATTTTGAAACCACTTTGTCTGTGGCACGGTCGAGTTCCTTGGCCTCTACCTATTTGTTGAGATAGTTTGTGCATACCAAGATGTAGGATTTCTGACAATACAGGGGATTGATAGGTCCCACAAAGTTGAGAGACCAATTCTTAAAGGTTTCAATCATAAATTGGGTTTTCAAAGAAATTTCATTTGATTGAGTGGGTTGGCCCATTCGTTGGAAAGAATCAAATCCTTGTACATAATTTCTGGCATCTTGGAAAAGGTTAGGCCAATAATACCCCATGAGGAGTGATTTATGCCATGTTCTCTTATCAGCAAAATGTCCACCACAAGGATCGTCATGGAAGGAATTAAATATGTCATGAATCTCATCTCCTCTAATACAATGTTGAATCTCCAGATCAGGACACGTGTAAAAGAGACAACCATCTATCCAAGAAAATCAACCACTTTGTTGAATAATGTTTCTCTGCTCCCTAGGAGAAAGGTGGTGTGGAAATTTTCCTGCACTAAGATAATTACCAATATATGCATACCACATTGAGTGAGTAGATACTGAAAATATGTATTCATCAGGAAAATAATCATCAACAAATGTAGCATCATTGTTATTGGTAAGCCTAGAGAGAAAATCTACTACGACACTATCTTTTCTAGGTTTATCCAAAATAATGATGTCAAATTATTGCAGTAACATTAACCACATAGTAAATTGAGAATTTGTAAGTGGTTTTTTCGTCAAATATCTAGTTTCTGAATGAATGTATGGAGAAATACCTGATAACTTGTGATATAGTGTCGAAATTTGTCGATAGCATGTATAACAATAATAAATTATTTTTCTGTTACCGTATAGTTTAGCTCTGTAGGTGTCAGATTCTTGTTGGTATAATAAATGGCGTATGGGTTATGTTCTTCACATTGTCCTAGTACAACAACAATGGATGTGTCAGAGGCATTTGAAGAGAATTGGAATGGAAAAATACAATCAGGGCCTCGTAATATAGGTTCTTCAACTAGGTGTTTTTTCAGATCTGTAAGAGTAGTTTGAAATTTATCAATCCATAAAAATTATGCATACTTTGAAAGAAATGTGAATAAGGGAGATGTTATCCTTGAATAATTTTCAATAAATCGATGATAGTAGACAGATTTTCATAATGGGCTATGCACCTCCTTTTCTCATTTCAGAGTAGGGATCCTTAAAATTACCTCAAATTTTGTTAGATCCACCTGTATACTTGCAGAAGAAATACAGTTCTCATGTACAACTCCCTCATACATCATCATACCTTCATACATCATCATATAAAAATTTTCATTGCTTCAGGCAAGGTGAGTTTGTATGCAACGTTTTAGTACTTTTTCAAGTTTTTCCAAGGCCATGTCGAAAGTATCATCATATGGTATGAAATTGTCCATGTCAATCTCAAGAGACTCGTGAAAAAAATATGAAAAGATTCCCAATATGGCTCGTTGAAAGGTGGAAGGTACATCTTAAAGGATGAATGGTAGGAATCGATAAGAAAATGTGCCCCATGGACATGTAAAAGCAGTTTTGTCTTGGTCTTCAGGAGCAACCATGATTTTGTTGTATCCACTGAAATCATCAATAAATAAAAAAACATTATTGCCAGCCAAGGCATCAAGGACCTGGTAAATAACAGGTAACGAAAAGACTATTTTTATGTGGCTTTATTCAGTTCTTAGTAATCGACAAAAAATCTCCATTTTCTATTTTTCTTAGGTACAGTGACCAGTGCAGAAACCCACTGTCTGTCTGAGATTGGGTAGATGAAATTAACTTTCAACAGTTTTTGGAGTTCCTCTTTTATGATCTCTTTCAAGGATGGGTTCATTCTTTGTTGGGGTTGGAGAATAGGTTGACAATATTATTTTATGTATATATGACGAGTACATAGATTAGGGTGAATACCCTTCATATCCGTGTAATCCCAAGCAAAGGATTCCTTATGTTCCTGTAGTAGTTGAGTCTGTCATTCTTTCTACAGGGGGGATAAATTTGGACTGATATTTAAGGTTTTTCCGGGCTTAATTTCTATTGGGATGCTTTTATGGCTCAGTACTGAAGGTGTTATTTAAAAATAAGGATTGTCGTCAAGGGTTTGTTTATTAGGTTCTCTCATTATGGCATCTAAAAGATGAGTCTCTAGCTAACTGAATGATGGAGGATTGCTGATAAAACTACTAATAGTATTGTCCTTTATTTCATCCTTGAAAAAGAGGGCCTTACCAAGCGTAAGGATTGGTTGTACACTATTTTCTTTTGGTTCTAGTTCAACCCATATAGGGCTCTCATTATATTCACTTGGTTTTGCAGAGGGATACATAGTAAGGTTCTTTGTAGTTTTTCCATCAGATATTATCATTGCTCCTATCCTGCAGCCGATAAATGTGTCGTCTGTGGATAACCACAATATTCCTAGGATCATGGGGTTTCCTCGTAAATGATTTTTTGGTTGTAGCACTAAGAATTCTACTGGATATTCCTAGGAGTCCATGGATAATACAATATCTTCTAGGACCCCTTCTGGTCGAATTTTGGATCGGTCAACCAACTCTAGCATAGTGGGGGTAGCTATTATGTTGGTAAGTCCCAACAATTATGTTGTTTCCTTATTTATGATATTTATTGCAGTTCCTAGATCAATAAGAGTATTTGGAATAGCCATGAGATCAATCTGAATGGTTATTCTGGGGTTCCCAGGGTCATCATATTTAACATGCATGATTTTTCCCAACATCAGTTTTGACAATTTTCCCAAGACTTGAACTGTGGGGAAGTCCCTAGGCTTACTACCAGGATTTTTGATGCACAATTCCCTCAACGAATCATCTTTGATAGCTTGCAACAAAGAAATTTTAACACACATTTTTTTCAGTTCTCCAAGGAAGTTGAACTTAGGTTGGGGAATACACTTAGGCACGACTAAACTTTCTAGATATGGTGGAGTTTCAATAGAGGTGGTAGCCTGAGTTTTATTTTGTTCCCGGGAGTTGCGATAGGGGTAGAAATATAGTTATGAGTTTCAACTTGTTTTTTTGGAGTTTTTGTTTTTTTTGGTGTTCTTCAGACTGTCTGCAAGGTGGGGATATTTCACAAAATGAATCTATTTCGTCATGTTCTGTAATTATAGGTGATTTTTGTTGATTTATTATTCTTTCTGACCCAAGTTGTACTTCGTTGCATTGAGCGCGTGTGATGATATATGTGGGGAAGATGGACATTTTTTCTTGCTGGATGGTTTTATTATCCATATTCAGGTTATATTGAACAAGTAACTTGGGTCATAGTGGAGGGTTACTTGGTAAGATATTGGGTGGCAGGGGTAATGGTTTTTGTTGTGCAGGAAAAGGTGGTTGTTGCACAAATGACTGAGACTGGATTGGGAATTTTCCTCCTGGGAAAGAATAATTTCTCCATCCCTGAGACCAAGGAACTGTTTGATTCAAATATGGAACCCAAGGCATGATATACTGTGTTTATGGTGGGTTAGGAAATGACCATGGGTTTGAGGGATATTGGATTTGTTGTGGAATCTAAGTATTGTACATATGATTCCAATTATTGAAGGATGAGGATGGATCTTGAGGAATACCTAGTAGATGATCTTTCCATGGTTTCTTGGAGATGAAATATGCTTCTATTGTCTCTTCATTTGAACCCTTAAATACTTCTTTCAATCCTCGAAATGGTGGGCAAAGTTTTGTTGGGTGGTCTAGTTTGCAGATACTACATATTTCCATGTTGTCAAGTGGGAATTCCCTATGAGGATGTGTGTCCTTACATTTAGGACAAAATACTGCCAATGCCTTCTCTGCTTCATCCTGTTTTTTCTTTATCTAGATAACATCCAAATGTGTAGTTAAAGAGCTAAGGATATCGGTTTTAAAATTCTCAAATAAATTACCAATTGCTTCCCTTATTACTCCACCGTTGGCTGATTTCTATATTCTTGCAGTAGTATCTCGTGTTTGGGATATGTTCCTTGATGATCCTCTCAATCTCCTCAAGTATAATTCAATAATGTCCTCAAGTGGTTCCTTTGATATATATCCCTTCCTCATTAGGTTCAACATATCTAGACATTCATCCTTCATACCTCGAATCAGAATTGTCTTCAAAATATACTTATCCAAATCATTATGTTTAGATCTCTGCAAATTATATTTGAGGCATTCCACATAATCCTCCAAGATATCTTCCTCCTTCTGAGACATATTCAAAATTTCGTTCCTATCGTGCCTTATTCTTTAATAGTCTCGATACTTCATCATAAAGGTCTATTTCATATTGACCCAGGAGGTGATAGAGTTAGCACCAAGCCCCATGAACCATATTAATGCTGACCAATTTAGGGTAGATGCAAATATTTTCAATTTCTAAGCATTCATAGTATAATCATAGCTAGCACAGAACATCAAATTCAAACATGAAGGCATTTGGGTCTTCTCTTATCTAACCATTAAAATTTAGAAGTGAAGATAGATGTATATTATTCATTGGTGCTCATCCTGGAATTTTCTCAATAGGGAAAACAAAGGTCGAAATCATGTCATTTCCATTCACATTTTCCATGTGTCTTTTCCACAAAGTACAAAGCTTCTACCAATCAGGTGTAGGGATATATTATGTTTTTGGGATATTATCCGACGATTTTTCAGGGTGCCCAACAACACTCCCTTGATCCAAAATAAGGTTATCAATGGGCTGAATAATAGGTTGGTCAATTTTTTACCTATTATTAGGTTGATTGACTTCCATCCTGGAATTTGAATGTTCCCAATTTTCCTTGTTGGAATGCTCCAGACCTTCTGAAAAATATTGATATTCAACCTCTATTGTTGTTTTTTATGACTCTCCCATAACATAGGATTGAGGATACAAACTGATTCTTGTTTTAGGTTTCTGATGTACCCCCATAAAGATAATGACTCCAGTTTTTTTATTAGATCTTGAATATATGTTACCCGTCCTTGATCATGATTTATTTTTCCACCAGGGCCCCTTTGTCTTCCTGTATTTTTTGGGGCCGATCGTTCTTATCCTATTTTATTCATGCATCATAGATCCCATATTTCATCAAGATGGTGGAAGGTATTATTCATGTTCCCTTAATAACCTCCTCAACAACGACACCAAAAATGTTGGTGTGATTAATTATCTAATTAAATCATCCAATACATTCAATTATCAACCCAGGATAATTTTATTAGAATGTTATTGTGCAATGTTTATGCGGACAAAGAACTCTCCTAAAACTTTTTTATGAATGAGATCCACTAATCATGAATTCTTTGCACAAATACTGTGAACAAACTGAATCCTTATATCAAATCAAGCTGCAACCAAGTAAGATGCTCAAAGGAAATTCATAAGAATCAATCAACCTTGTTTAAAACCAATTGCTAACCACTCACTCCTTACTACTAATGAAATATAAAAACACACTGCTGAAAAAGGAAAGAACACATCTGTCAACAACATTCTTTTGTAAAGGAAACACACCCTTGCTGTAGTTAATCATAACACACTCTTACAGAATTGGAATTGAAACTATTGTTGCATTCAACTGAAAACTCATGCATATAGAATTGGAACAAAGCACTTGCTAAAATTGAATTGAGAACACATTCATGCGGAATTGAAATGAACACTTGCTGTAATTAAACAAGACACTTGCTAGAATAAATTAAAACACACTTTTGCAGAACTGAAGTGAAACATTTCCTTAATAAAACATAAATGCACTCATACTGAATTGAAGTGAAACACACAAGTAGAAAACCGGCTGTAACAACTATGATTGAAACAATTCATTCACATCAATTATCTGCACCAAGAATTAAAATAGGAAAATAATAACAAGACAATCTAATTATGTTAATCTAACTAATAATACAGGAACAACAACCCTACTAAAGAGGAGGGCCATTCCTCCTTAGAAGGGGTGAAAGACTACATAAAATGCAACTACAAGAACTCATAAATTGATACCACAACTTTCTAGATCTTTATTATTCAATCAAGAGGTGTAGATACAATTGTTACACATAAAGTCCAACGAATATCCTCTATTCTTCAAAAACTAGCCTAACTTGGAGAAAATATGCTCTCTTCTTTTAAACTTTCCCTTTCCTCTTCTAATCTAGAAAATATTACAATTATGAATAGACTTGAGAATATTTCAATTCTCAAGTTGTTCGGTGTTGTATTAATTAAGAAGATATAGAGGATACTAAATATTCTTGTAACCAATTACAACTTATGTAAATGTTTTTTATAGAAATAGTCGACTGAATTGTCTTGTTATCTGAGCGAACATCGTGTGTTCAAAACATACAATAGTTGCAACTTTAGGGTAAACCACATCATTAGATACATCAATTCTTGACATAAGGGTCCACGGGTCAATGGTATAGTCATCATCATGCAGTGATCCTTCGGTTGTAACAACATTCCATAATAGTGGCATTTGTGTATCAAGTCTTGGAATAGCAACACCTCGGAGTAGCAGCCTCGGAGTAGCAACACCTTAGAGTAGAAACACCTCAGAGTAGAAGCTCCTTGGAGTAGCAACACCTTAGAGTGGTAGCACCTCAAATTAGAAACATCTGATTATTCTGCAAGATTCTTTACCAATTAATTAGTAGTTACCCAACATAGACATCATCCTTCCCTAAATGGAGGAAAATATTAAAGAATCAACGCATCAAATGGCTTAACATACCAGTGGAAAAAAGGCAATTCTTGGACCATGGTAATTATGGGAAAGATGAAAATATAAAGGAAAAGGGTATGGGATAAGTAACAAAATGATGGAAAAAATGTGTCATTCCCATGACTCAATAGTTTGGAAACATTTTTTTTAATATCCAAATTTCTAAAGATTTTGAAATGTTTCTATAAAATTTGGGCTATTTTTAAGGTAAAATAATTTTATTCTATAGAATTTGGGAGAATTGATTCTAGAAAAAATGGAAATTGGCAAACGTTTTTTGGAAAAAATATGGAAACTTAGCCCATCAGTGAAATTTAGATCCTAAAATTTTCGCTATATAGAATGGCGACTCTCTCTACCAAGTATCCCAGACTCTCAAGAAGTAACCTAGACAATATCAGATAATTCTATATTTATAGGAATCTACAACTCGTAAAACCCTAATTCATGGTTCCCAAAATGGTTATAGATCCATGAATACAATTAGTTTTGATCTTGTGAATCTTGGGGTTCTTCTACAATTTCCGCCCACTAGTCGAATACCAGTCGACTATGAACTAGTTGAATACCATTCAGATACCAATCAACCATCTAGTTGATCTCTAGTTGGTTAACCTTTTGACCTCCATTTGGATACAATTCAACTTGTCTAGTTGACCTTCATTTAGCCTATCTTGTCGACCATCGACTTGACTTAATTTTCCAGTCGATTCATCCCCCATTCGATCATCCTCGACTATCCAATCGGTTAGAATTATTTTCCACTACAAAGAGTATAACAACCCAACATTCTCCCACTTGTTGTCTTGTTTACAGAAATAGGAGAACCTAAAATTTGTTCACTGAACCAAGGAAACAATGCCCATTTCCTCTCTACACCAAGATAACTTCACTACACTCACAAAATTTTCAAATAGTTTGTGATGTTTTCCAAAGTGTCAACCTTCTCCAACAACACTTTCTTTATTTCCACCATGTCTCTCATGAAATGGTATTGCACATCAATATGATTTGTCTTGGAATGGTGAGGTAGGTTCTTTTCCAAGAAAATTGCACTGTGAATGTCACAATTTATCCTCATTGCTTGTTTTTCAAACCCAATCCCTGAACACAATCTGTGTAGTGAAATTGCTTCCTTTCTTTCATGGGCGGTTTCCATGTATTCAACTACTATTGTCTACAAGGATACTACCTCTTGTATCTTACTCATCCAACTAATTTCCAGATCAAACATCTTAAACACATATCCATTAGTTGACCTTCGTCGATCAATATCTCCAACCCAGTTGACATCGAAAAATCCATGTACATTTACTTCCCTGTTAGTTTGAATTTTGCCTTGGTAACATATTACATACTCTATTGTGCCATGCAAGTAGTTGAATACTCTCTTAATAATAGTCCAATGCTCTTTCTTAGGTGTAAACATACACCTTCTCAATACTCCTATTGTATAGATGATATCTAGTAGAGTGCATACCATTTTGTACATGATAATACCACGAACAGTAGCATAGGGAACACGTTCCATGCCCTCTTTTTCTTCCTATGTCTTCAAACACTATTCAATAGTTAGTTTTACCTCTATAGGAATAGATACCTTGACCATTTTTCACTCCTAAATGTTGAAACATTTTAATACATTTTCAACGTACTTCCTCTTATTTAACCAAAATTTTCCAACTTCCTGATCTCTCTTAATGTCCATTTCCAGAATGAATTTAGTAGCACTAATATCCTTGATGCAAAACTTGGAGGATAGCTACATATTCACCTCGTTTATAACATCCATGTTGTTTCCAACCATAAACATGTCACTGACATAAATGATACATATATTAAATGACCACCTTCTTTCTTGGAATACACACAGTGATCAACATTGCTTCTCACTATAGCATTGTCATATGAGATAAACATGAAATTACTTCATGATATTTCACATTACAATCCCCAATCCTTTCAAATAATATGTTCGAGAGAATCATTAGAAGGAAGAATGTGGTACCATTCTACGAAGAGGAGGATTCCTCCATATTGTAGAAGCTCATGGAGGCCATGAATTACTACCACTCCATGGGAGTCAACCACTAAGATATAAAACCTGACAATATTCTCTTTTCCAATAATTCAAATTCCATGGCTTAGAACAAGTTTGAAGAATTTGGGTAGGCCTCCTCTTTCTCTCTGGGTATATTATGTTTCCCCCCTTCTCTTGTCATACAAGTCTATTAAATTGTTTGGTATGGATATATGGATCCCATGGTTGGAATTCTAATATTATTGTATGTAGGGAAATGTTTAATGCAAGGAGCATGGAGAAAAACCAAATGGAGATGGCAATGCTTGAATTTTCTAGAAGTCTATATATATAAAGGATCATGTAGTGGATAAAAGGAATGTAGAAATGTTGTTTCTACCATGGATTTGAAGACCCACAAATAGTGGAAATTGATTGTGGAAATTGAAGAGCCATGCATATGATTAGCCACAATGGATGAAGAGGGACATAAAATGTAGAGGTGAAGAAAAGATCCATAAATGGGAGAATATGGTCAACAAATTGAGAGGTAGGTTTGTAATTTCTTATTATAATTTGAAAAGGAAGAGAATATTAGAGAAATTGAAGTAGAATAATATTCTGAATAATTTTATAGGATGACCATGAGAGATATTTTTTTATGAGATAGTGAGAAAAAATCATGCAGTTGGGATTGAATAGGAGTTTTCCACTAAAAGGAAGATAATTGTGAGAAATAAATGATCACTAGAAGAATCTTGTAATGTGGCCTTGAAAATTGAGAATGTGAATATGAATAATAAAGCATAAGAGAAAACAACAAAAGGAGAGAGAAAAATAAATTATCCTAAATGTGGTTCTAAAAAGTGTTTATTGTGAAATTTGGGTGCATGTTGTTGAGGAAATGATGAGTAAAGTGTGTGTAAAGTGCATGCTCTAAATAAAATGCCAAAGAAGAGTGTGGTTCTAAAAAGTGTTTATTGTGAAATTTGGGTGCATGTTGTTGAGGAAATGATGAGTAAAGTGTGTGTAAAGTGCATGCTCTAAATAAAATGCCAAAGAAGAGTGCAGAATAAATATTTGTTACTGAATATTGGAAGGAAAATACTGAGGTAAAGGAATTTGTGCAACAAACTCAAGAAGAAATAATAGCATTTCAAGTGAGAGATTTTGCAACAATGAGTGGTGCTGCAGTGGAATATGGTGCTATAGATGGAAATGATCCTATAGTAGTGGATTTGCAAGGAGATGATGTTATAACATATGTAAGAGTGGAAGATATGTAGATGGAAATATTTGATTGACATAATATTTTGTGTGATGACTTTGTTGCAAGTGAAGTGGAATGTGGAGCAAAAGAAAATACAGTGGAGCAAACAAAAGAAAAGATGAAAAAAATGTAGTAGAAAAAGTTCATGCAATAGAGTAAAATGTAGTAGAGTAGTGACAAGATCAATATGATTATAGTAGAGGAGTGGCTACAATAAAATAAAAACAAAATGAGGATATTCTCTAGCATCAATAATTAGTGAAGTTTGTAAAGATAGTGGTAATGGTGTATAAGAGGGAGGATAGGGAGCAAGTAAGTACTATTGAGAGGGATTTGTTTGAGGCAATGAGCACCATTGAGAATGAATATGAAAATAAAGAAAAAACCAAAGATAGTCAATGGTTGTTGTTTTATTAATGACCTCGGGGGAAAGATGCTCAATTTTCTACCAAAGGGAGTCTAATAGAAACATCCCTAGCACTATAGCTAACTTACAAATTCCCTTAGTTTCACTCAATGTATGTTCTATTTTGTGATTAAAGTCAATAAAATAATAATAATAATAATATATTGTCATGTAGTTAAACATTTTTTGTCCTTAGTGTATTTTTATCAACCATTGGAATGGAAAGCATCGTATTTGGAATTTCAACACTTAAGGTACTTGTAAGGACAAAATCCAAGGACCATAAGCATACATATGAATTTTGTGAATGAGAAAAGGGCCTTTGGCTCTCCTTTGATTTGGGTTGTGTATTGTGGATAGTAGTGGATTCTAAAGACCTATGTGTAGGATATGCAAATTTAATGGAGGCCAAAGAAATTGTTTAATACGTTTAATAAATAGTATATATATATATATATATATATATATATATTATTATAGTTATTATATCAAATGTTGTTTTATTGTGGTGTATTTAAGCTTGTTTCAATTGAATTTCATTGTGATGGTTGTTTGATTAATGTTTATAATTGAACATGATTATATAAATTTGTATATTTTAACCTTGTACAATATTTTATTGCAAATGGATTTTCAATAAAAGAACATAAAATATACAATGGAAAATACACATTACATACAGATTTTTCCCCTAGAAACCCAAACCGAGAAAACTAGCATATTCTGTATTCATTCATAGTGATACATTGTTTACAATACAATATACATATAGGAGCCAACGTCATCCAAAATCCTAACCCAATGACCTGGATTAGTTAACAACCCTAATTCCTTAACCAAAAATAGAAAACCATCGGCAAAAACCATGTTCCAAAAAACCGCCCAACAATAGACACAAAAATCGAGGAAACACAAAAAATGAGGAAAACATGTGACACGTTTCCTGAGGATTTTTTTTTCTCGAGGGAATTTCCCTCCAACCCCCGCATAGGGGGGATATCTCCCCCCTCAACCCCCGAAGGGGGGGGCATAGCGCCCCCTCTCAAACCCCCTTATGTGCTCGACGCAACATAGCAGACACTAGACCTAGTTTTGCAAAGAATATAACACATACCCAACATTCTCCCACTTGTTGTTTTCTTTGCATACAGGGGGTTACAGGGTTACACTATCAACAATCTAGGGAAACAATGCCCATGGATTCTCTATACCAAGAGAAATTCTTAGTTCTCACATATTTTTTTAATGAATCTGAAACATTCTTCAAAGTGTTCACCTTCATCAACAACACTTTCTTTTCTTCAACCATGTCTCTCACAAAGTGATATTGAATATCAATATGCTTTGTCTTTGAATAATAAGATGGGTTATTCACTAGAAAAATTGCACTCTGACTATCACAATCTATCCTTACAACTTCTTGTACCAACCCAATACCTTAACACAATCTTTGTAACCATACTGCTTCCTTACTTGCATGAGTGGCTGCCATGTATTCAAATTCTATAGTTGAAAGTGACACAACATCCTGTATTTTGCTCATCCAACTGATTTTTCCTCCAAACAGGTTAAACACATACCCTCTTGTATATCTCCATCCCAGTATGCATTCAAAAATCCATGTATGCACAACACTTTGTCCAATCCTGGTCTTCCTTGGTAGCACAATCCATAGCTAGTAGTGCCACGAAAATACCTGAAACCCATTTTTACTATTGTCCAATGCTCCTTCCCTGGTTTTGACATATACCTACTCAAAACTCCTACTGCATGTGTTGTAACATCCTACTCTTGCACGCACCTGATGTGACTTATTATTTGAGGACACTTGCATGCAAGAGATCCAGTTCATTTTATGATTGTCTTCTTCGCTTATGGATTCTGATGGTGAGATTATGGATTATGATGTTATGTTATGTTATTTATGTATAGATAGGTGTTATTGACTAGTTTCTCCTGAGTGTGCATGACTCTTGATATATTTAGGATGATGGTGGCATCGATGGACCTCCTTGAACTCTGGATCGAGTCAATGAGTGGACTATATATCGTTTGAGTATTTCTGTTATTGCATATGTGACATATGACTAGGTATATTATGATGTTGTTTATGGTTCATTGACATGTTTTTGTTGATTGATGTAGGTTGGCGATTGCTTTCTAATCAGATTCACATTTGGAGTAAGGGAGCCATGCACAACAACCAGTGATATTGAGGGAGAGGTGTGGTAGAAGCCCCACCACAACCTACTAGCACTACCGCCATGGCGCGAACTGTAGTTTAACGATTACCTAGTTCAAGAGATCCATGATGCTGTGAGGGAATACTGAGACAATCACTCATGAATATTCTAAGGGGCGTGCAATAAGGAAGGGTCCTTATTCCTTAGAGGTCCTCAGTCTTGCACAAGGTCACTTGATGGAGTATTGACCCCAAGGGTTGGACAACTACCAAAATCAGTCAAAAGACGAGTGGCACCCTTGGAGCACACAATGCATCTTGGAATTCATGTCGCATAAATGAAACATGAATAAAGGCAAGTGGCACCCTTTGAGCATGTAGTGCATCCTGAAGGGCATGCCACGATTTTTAACACTGGTGATTCAATGAACCTAGGTGCCTAGAAAACAATATTTTATTTTGACGTGGTCAACCTTAAAATAAATGTTTTATGAGTAAAGTTATTAATTATAAATTTTCCCTTTAAAAACAATTTGCTAAGCCTAGTTGAAATTAAATCCTAGGTCTAAGTAGAATATGGGGACTAAAATTTAATTAAGCAATTATTAAAGAGGGGATGAAGAAAAATCAAATTTAGAATTTAAAGGAGAAATAAATTATCTAAAAATTAATTGTTGTTTATGTGAAAAACTTGCTAATTTAGAACTTAGACAAAAAGGGGAAATTAAATGCAAAAAGAAATGTGGAAAAAAGAAAGGAATCTAGTCTAAAAAACTTTCCTAAATAAACTCAACTAAGCTTTAAGAAAGGCGCCCATCATTAAGGGGAATTGAGGGAATAAAGGGACATCAAGGAGCGTTTTTAGGAACACTTTTAGCAAGGTGAGGGAAATTGGCAATTTAATTTAATTAATTAAAAAAAATTCAGGTGAAACTAAGGGATCGAGTGACATGTGTACAGGGGAGAGTTTTCCTAATTAATTTATAATAAAACAAATTTAAGGTGCAATTGGCAAGTGTCACTAAGAAGAACTCTATAAAATTAATGGGGGAGATGAGGAAATGATCACGACTAGTATGCATAAGGTTATGTTGCCGGATTTTTCTTGACCGATTTTTCTTGTGGGAGTTGGGATACCCAGCTCAAATAGAGAGTGGTATCTTAACCTTGCGAGGCGAGCTAGGAGCTAGTTTTCTCTGGTTTGTTTGCATGGCCCCTTTGTGGATTGGGGGACTCAAGGGGAAGAAGAGTACCCCTAGCGTTGGCTGGGAGGTACTGGTGAGGTCTGCACGGTTAGCAAGTAGGAGATCGAAAGGACCATTGCTGTAGAAGGACATCTTCAGGTATAGAAAGATTCACCACTCGTTACTGTGTTTTATGAAGCTTGAAGTTGTAATAGTTAAGTTAAAAATTGGATATCAGTAATTTTGCTTAGAACTCTAGGTTGTTGTAAATATATTTTTTGATATGATTATGGATGATTTATCTCTGACTGTGGACACCTCCATGGTGTGTCGATTGCAGGATCTAAATAATTTCCTACAAGTTTCAATAAGCCTACTTTACATGATGAATTGATTAATGATGCATAGGAGGCTATAGTTTTTATTTGTGAAAATAACATGAATATCCCACATTAATGAATTTCTTTGTGAAAACTGCCAAGCTGTTGTATTTTTACTCTTGGGATTCTGTGTTTGTCTACTGGACTGCGCTCTTCCTTAGTCGAATGGAGAATTTCTCTAACCTCTACAATTTTGGTTCGGGAGTTAAAATCTGCAATTTAAATTCTTGCTCAGCGTTTTGGGGAGGGACGCAATCTCTGCATTTTTTTTTAACTTGCCCAAATCCATTAAATCATTCTCTAGAATTCCACCTTGGGATAACCCTCAGACTTGTGTTTTTCACCGATTGGGCTCCAAGTTTTCTCTTTAATCTCTGCAATTTGAAGGTTTTAATCGAACAACCACCTGGTATTCCAATCATGTTCTAGTTTTAAGAAACACCAACCTCTCCTTACCATCTATGATATCGCCCAGACAAAGGGTTTAAGTTAAGCCATTACAATTGGCACAAAATTCCTTGATGGTGCGAGCCCCTTGGGGACAGGAAATTAAACCCTCATTGGCTTGCCTACAAAGCAATTTGTTCCTTCTCCCACTTGGAAAACGTGACTAGTTGGGAGAAAGAAATGTTATTTCTGTTCTAAGACTTTTGCGACCATTGTTTTGATCATAAAGTTCTTTTGGATTCATAGCATAGGTTTTTGATATTCGACGTTTCGGACCAAACTAGTGTGGTCCATACTGGTTTGGTCCAAAACGCTGAATTCAAAAACCTATGCAATGAATCCGAAAGAACTTTCTGATCAGAAAGAAATTCTCTCAAGACTGTATATCAACAGTCCGAATGCCTTAACCTTAGACATGTTAGTTAGGAGAAGTCATGTTTCATCGGAGAACTCAAAGGGCTCTTCAAGTTTTTTTTACCTCCTAGAGAAGTTTCCCAGTAAAGACCCGAGCATATGATCAAGAAATCCATCGTAGTCTCCTTAGAATGCACCAGCCTAGACTTGGTCGGTTGTCAGGTTTGTAGTGGTAGCTTTGGTTATAACTTCATGAAGAGGCAGTCGTTATTTTTCCTCAGGTTTTGACTAGAGCCTCCTTTACTGGATCTACATGCTTGGCACAATTTTATCCATAGTTTAGCTGAGCGGGCCCCTTTTTTATAACCTTGGAAGGAGCTCTAGACTCCTCTAATTTCTTTCCTGCACCCAACTTAATCCGCCCGATTCTGCAATGCTAAGGACCGATAATCCACGGGCTTCCCTGAGAAGACCACCTCTGCATTTATAAAAGTGACTTGACAATGGGACATAATCTCCTCTTTTGGATGATGCACCCCGTTCACTGTCTACACTTCCCTTATGAACAGATCTAGGGACAATCTCAGTTTTCCTTTAAGAAACTAGCACATTGTCCCAGGCTTTATTGACTTGTTTCTTAAACAACTGGCTGCACCTTAATTTAAGTGAAAACCTTACTTCCATAGAACCCTTCTCAATTTCCAAAATTCCATCACTAGTGGGATTTCCCCCCTTTTATCACCGATTACTTCAATTTCTTTAGTTGTATAGTGATCCTTTTTGGGTGTCAATTGCCTTATGAGAATCTCCCCTCTGTTTAAAGAAAAATAAAAAAAACAATTACTTCTTGATTTTGATGCCTCATACAATATCCTTCCTCCCTTGGAAATTCTCTAAATTACTTTCTTCATCTACTAGACTAAGGGTGGATTCTCATGACCTCTTTAATCCTTAATTGAGACCTTTTAATCCTTATAACCAGGTTTCTTGAAGTAAGCCTCATAGTATAATATTCCCTTTATGGAGTTGTCCGTGCCTAGGATTACACCTATCCTTCCTTATTAAAAGGTTTGGATATTAACTTGAACTTTTGGAAATGGTATTTTATGATTTACATCCTCGAGAGACTTTTTAATTAGAGGTGTGAGGAATGCTTGGTTAATACTTAAGGTTGGACTCCCTTTATTGATTTTAGATAAAGTAACCTTGTAGGGTATGCTTAAATGGTATCCTCCTAGAAACTAAGGATATCCTTTAAGTTGTAACTTAGTTAGTGAGAAGATTTAATTACAGAATAACCTTTCATCATAGTAAACTTTGGGATTTTTATTAGTTGGTTAAGGGTGAAAATTATAGTTATGGATTATATGGGATCATGTTTATCTTCTTAACGGATACTCACATAGCCTTGTCTGCCAAAAATTCTATGTAAGTAACATCCCATAAGTAATCATTGAAATGACTATGAATTTGCATTAACTTCTTACCGTACTTCTTACTTAGGGTAATAATTTCAATGGTATTTTTTGTTTTTCGTGCTCTTTTTTCTTTTGATTTATCCCTTCACCACCTTACACACTTGATTCTTGAAAAATGATAAAATTTAGTAGTTTATTCTTTTACACCTTTAAGGTTAATGGATAAGCTTAGTTGATTTATCTCATCTTGAGTTGTGATTTATGTTGGAATGTTCCCCAGGTGGTAAGTGAGTCCTTTAAGTGATGTATGAACCCATATCTCATCTATTGTTGGAACGCTCATAATCTGAGTCGTGTCTATTAATTGACAGACGTTAATTTGGTGGAATTTTATTAAAATGCTTCAGAGGTAACTATGGTGCCTATTAAATGGGTGTGTGTTGTAGTAGGACTTTATTATGTCCCTCGAATAATGTTAATTTATGACTAATTAAGTGATTTTATTACTAGTGCACCTTGAGAAATGTTAATGTGTGATTGATACAATATTAGATTCATTTGTGCCATGAAATTAAATTGATAACTTCTCTTATGCCATGAAATGATGTGATGTATGTTGAATTGAGTTAATATGTTCTCTTGTGCCATGAATTTAATGTGTTTATGACTGGTTGTGTGTTACACATCAAAATTACTCACTTCAATAGTGTCACAAGTGTCATCATTACACGTGTTGTAAGTGTCGCATCTTGTCCGCAAGTGTCGCATCTTGACCACAAGTGTCGCAAACATCATACTGTCATCTTGCCTATGTCGTGCCTCTAACGACATCATAAGGACACTTAAGACACCTCAAAGACTAGTTTTGAAGAGGAGAAATCACTTGACAAGGAGTACAAGCCTTTTGCCACTAAAAAACTACTTAAAAATGATTTTTGGAAGGCAATTCTCCCCTACCCACTGTTAGGGAGCGCCAACTCTCCCTAGACTTATTTAGGGGAGTGTTGAAATGCTATTTGCACCCTTTTGGGGGAGCCCTACCCTTCCTGAGCGAATTTTGGTTTGTTGAGATAAATCAGGGAAGAATCCCCTCAATCTCTGAAGTTGGTTGGATTCGAATATGAGTTCATGGCATGATCTTAGGGAAAATCCACAACTAAAGGAGAGGAATCATCAACTTATCCCAAAGATCTCTCAAGTAGTTGGGCCTCTCCAAGATTATATAAGGAGGCCTTCTCATGGTGAAAAGTATATGAAAATATTGGAAGTATGAAACCTATGATCTCATAGGCAACATACAATACATGATAGAGATTGTGAATTACACCAAACTTATGATCTCATAAGGGATATATCATTGAAGCATAATCAATGTAGATTACTTGAGCAAAGGGGCTGGACAAGGAGAGCTGGAAGAAGCTGTTGCACCTTCATCAGAGGATTTTAAGTATTCTTCATTTGTTCTCATTAATATACATACATGCTTGACCCGTTTCTTTCAATTTTATGTTTGTTCCACATGAACTTGTCTTCAATAGATAGATCTGTATTTGAGCTATTATCGGTAGAATAGGAAGCTTGTTGTATCTTTTTTTGTTATACAGGACCTATCGAGGAGATCCTCGTAGATCCATAGTGTATTTTTTGTGGCTACGATCAGTTCATGTCATGGAAGTATAGATCCACGTTGTATGTTTGGTGGCTATATTTTTTGTCAATATAATTATGGATCCGCAGTGTATTCTATAGGTCAAATAAAACATGAATAAAGGCGAGTGGCACCCTTGGAGCATGTAGTGCGTCCTGAAGGGAACAGCATGATTTTTAACACTGGCGAGTCAATGAACCTAGGTGCCTAGAAAACAATATTTTATTTTGACGTGGTCAACCTTAAAATAAATGTTGTATGAGTAAAGTTATTAATTATAAATTTTCCCTTTAAAAAAAATTAGCTAAGACTAGTTGAAATAAAATCCTAGTTCTAAGTAGGATATGAGGACTAAAATTTAATTAACCAATTAATAAAGGGGGATGAATAAAAATCAAATTTAGATGTTAAAGGAGAAAAAAATTATCTAAAAATTAATTGTTGTTTATGTGCAAAACTTGCTTATTTAGAACTTAGACAAGAAGGGGAAATTAAATGCAAAAGGAATGTGGAACATAGAAAGGAATCTAGTCTAGAGAAATTTCGTAAATAAAATCAACTAAGATTTAAGAAAGGTGTCAGTCATTAAGGGGAATTGAGGGAATAAAGGGACAACAATGATCCTTTTTAGTAACACTTTTAGGTGGGTGAGGGAAATTGGAAATTTAATTTAATTAATTAAATGAATTTATGGTGCAACTAAGGGATCGAGTGACAAGTGTACGGGTGAGAGTTTTCTTAATTAATTTTTAATAAAATGAATTTAAGGTGCAATTGGCAAGTGTCACTAAGAATAACTCTATAAAATTAATGGGGGAGATGAGAAAAGGATCACAACTAGTATGCGTAAGGTTATGCTGCTGGATGTTTTTTGATTGGTTTTTCTTGTGGGAGCTGGGATACCCAGATTGAATAGAGAGTGGTATCTCAACCTTGAGAGACGAGTTGGGTGTTAGTTTTCTTTGGTTTGTGTGTGTGGCCCCTTTGCGGCTTGAGGGGCTCAGGGGGAAGACGAGTACCCCTAGCATTGGCTGGGAGGTACCAATGAGGTATGAACAGTTAGAAAGCAGGAGATCAAAAGCTTCGCCAATAGTTACGGTATTTTATGAATCTTAAAGTTGTAATAGTTAAGTTAAAAATTGGATATCAATAATTTTTCTTAGAACTCTAGATTTTTGTAAAAACAAATTGTGATATCATTATGGATGATTGATCTCCGATTCTGGACGCTGCCATGGTGCTTCGATTGCATAATCTAAATAATTTCCTATAGGTTTTGGTAACCCTTATTTACATGATGAATTGATTAATGATGCATAGGAGGCTTTAGTTTTTATTTGTGACAAGAAAATGACTATCCCACATTAATGAATTTCTTTGTGCAAATTTCCAACCTGCTGTATTTTTACTCTTGGGCCTCTRTGTKTGTCTAYGGGACTRSGCTCTTCCTTCGTCGAATGACRATTTTTTCTAACCTATACAGWTTTGGTTCAAGAGTTAAACTCTACATTTTAAATTCTTGCTTAGTGTTTTGGGGAGGGACGCAATATCTGCGATTTTTTTAACTTTCCCAAATCCATTAAATCGTTCTTTGGAATTCCACCTTGGGATAACGCTTAGCGTTGTATTTTTATCTACGTCCTTCATCGACTGGGCTCCATGTTTTCTCTTTAATCTCTGTAATTAGAAGGTTTTAACCCAACAACCACCTGGTATTCCAATCATGTTCTGGTTTTAGGAAAACCCCAACCTCTCATTGTCATCTGCGATATCGCCTGGACGAAGGGTTTAAGTTAAGCCATTACACCTGGCACAAAATTTCTTGATGGTGAGAGCCCCCTGGGGACAGGAAATTAAACCCTCGTTGGCTCTCCTGCAGAGAAATTCATTCCTTGGCCCACTTGGAAAACGTGATTGGTTGGGAGAAAGAAACTCTCTCATGACTGGATATCAATAGCCCGACCTCCTTAACCTTAGACCTGTTAGTTAGGAGAAGTTGTGTTTCATCGGAGAACTTGAAGGGATATTCAAGTTTTTTTTTTTATCTTTTGGAGAAGTTTCCCAGTCAAGACCCGAGCGTACGATCAGTAAATCCATCGTACTCTCCTTAGAACACACCATCCTGGACTTGGTCAGTTGTCAGTTTTGCAGTGGTAGCTTTGGTTATAACTTCGTGAAGAGGCACTCGTTATTTTAGCTCAGTTTTTGACCACAGCCTACTTTACCAGCTCTGCATGCTTGGCACAATTTTCTCCACAGTTTAGCCGAGTGAGCCCCTTTTTAATAACCCTAGAAGGAGCAATGGAATCCTCTAAATGATTTCCTATGCCCAAATTAATCCTCTCGGTTCTGCAATGTTGAGTACCGATAACCTGCGGGCTTCCTTGAGAAGGCCACCTTTGTGTTTAGAAAACTGACTTGACAGTGGGCTGTAATCTCCTCTCTTGGATGATGCACCCCGTTCGCTGTCCGCATTTCCCTTTTGATCATATCTCGGGACAATATCAGGTTTCCTTTAAGAAACCAACACACTGTCCCAGGCTTTATTGACTTGTTGCTTAAACAACCGGCTGCACCTTAATTTAAGTGAAAACCTTACTTCCATAGAACCCTTCTCAATTTCCAAAATTCCGCTAGTGGGATTTTCCCCCTTTTATCGCTGATTACTTTAATTAATTTATTTGTATAGTGCTCCTTTTTGGGTGTCAACTACCTTATGAGAATCTCCCCTTTGTTTAAAGAAAAAAAAACAAAAAAAACAATTACTTCTTGATTTTGATGCCTCATACAATATACTTCCTCCCTTGGAAGTTCTCTAAATTACTTTCTTCATCTACCAGACTAAGGGTGGATTCTCATGACCCCTTTAATCCTTAATTGAGACCCTTTTTTCCTTATAACCAGGTTACTTGAAGTAAGCATCATAGTATAATATTCCCTTTATGGAGTTGTCTGTTCCTAGGCTTACACCTATCCTTCCGTATTACATGGTTGGGATATTAACTTCAACTTTTGGAAATGGTATTTTATGATTTGCATCCTCAAGAACCTTTTTAATTAGAGATGTGAGGAATGCTTGGTTAATACTTAAGGTTGGACTCCCTTTCTTGATTAAGGTTGGACTCCCTTTATTGATTTTAGATAAAATAACCTTGTAGGGTATGCTTAAATAGTATCCTCCCAGAAACTAAGGATATCCTTTAAGTTGTAACTTAGTTAGTGAGAAGATTTAATTATAGAATAACCTTTCATCATAGTAAACTTTGCGATTTTTATTAGTTGGTTAAGGGTGAAAATTATAGTTATGGCTCATATGGGATCATGTTTATATTCTTAATGGATACCCATGCAAACTTGTCTACCAAAAATTCTATGTAAGTAACATCCCTTAAGTAATCTTGGAAATGACTATGAATTTGCATTAACTTCTTACCGTACCGCTTACTTAGGGTAAGAATTTCAATGGTATTTTTTGTTATTCATGCTCTTGCTACTTTTGATTTATCTCTTCACCACATTACACACTTGATGCTTGCAAAATGACAAAGTTTAGTATTTTATTCTTTTACGCCCTTAAGGTTAATGGATAAGCTTAGTTGATTTATCTCGTCTTGAGTTGTGATTTATGTTGGAATGTTCCGTAGGTGGTAAGTGAGTCCTTTAAGTGATGTATGAACCCATAGATGGTCTATTGTTGGAACGATCATAGGCGAAGTCGCGCCAATTAATTGGCATATATTAATCTGGTGTACTTTTATTAAAATGCTTCAGAGGTGGCTATGGCACCTATTAAAGGGTGTATGTTGTAGTAGGCCTTTATCACGTGCCTTGAATAATGTTAATTTATGACTAATTAAGTTATTTGATTACTAGTGCATCTTGAAAAACGTTAATGTGTGATTGATATAGTATTAGATTCATTTGCACCATGAAATTAAACTGAAAACTTCTCTCGCGCCATGAAATCATGTGATGTATGTTGAATTGAGTTAATAGATTCTCTTGCGCCATGAATTTAATGCGTTTATGAATGGTTGTGTAATTAGATTAATTTCTTCATGTAGATAGAAATGATTGATTTAATAACTGTTACTAATGCGCCAATAAATATTGATGATTCATGATTGATTTAGAGCTAGATTACTATTGCGTCATTAAATATGGTTGATGTATGATTGATAACGATAATGATTACCCTTGAATTAATTGATGTTAGGATTGTTGGATTGATGAATTAGATGATCGTAGATGCTATTGATTTAGGTAGTTGCTTGGATTGTTGGGGTTAGTGGGATGTAGACACCTCCTTGTTCCTCAAAACAGACGCCATCCATGAGACCTGAAATGGTTAAAATCAATTGGAACCTAGGCTTGATCATTTCTTATGTGTCCTGGAGGTCCTAACCTTGCAGGGTAGGTTGGATAGGTAGTCGTTTTATATTATTTATTTGATTGAATGTTGTTGTAATTGGCTTCAAGATTTTGATGCGCTAATCTGCTACGTTATTTATGCTTATGCGACACTATCCCTTGCTTGATGCATTGAATGCATTGTTATTTATTTCAATGATGAGTAGCTGGTAATGCCTTCACTTTGTGTCGTTATTCAATTACGATGATGTGTTGATATATGTCATTACTAAATTGTGAATGCATCGGTGGTGACATGATTTGATTTCGACGAGGTGCCCTATGTAATTCCTTCTTTATGATGTCGTCAATTTGTGTTGCTATGATTTTTTTTGTTGATGTTAATTTTCCATTTCTTAAAAAAAAGGGGGCGTTTTACCTATTGTACGTCACTTTGTAGTTGAAACGACGTGTTTTTTACAATGTGTAATGTCCAATCTAGTACAGACCATTGCATACAACAAAATTCCAACTGCACTCGCGTATGGAACACAAGACATGTCCTCCTCCTCTTCCTGTGTCTTGGGACACTAATACACAGATAAATTTACACCAACATGAATAGGGACCTTGACCGATTTACATTCTTGCATATTAAACCTCTGCAATATTATCTCAACATATTTTCTCTGATTTAACCAGAGTTTCCTCTTTTTTCGATCTCTTTTAATTCCCATGCCCAAAATGAAATTTGAAGCACTGAGATCCTTCATGTCAAATTTAGAGGACAATTGAGTTTTCACATCCTGGATAATCTCCTTGTTGTTTCCTATCAGCAACTTGTCATCCAAAAAAAAGACCAAATAAATCAAATGATCACCAATTAATTTAAAATACACACATTGACCCTCTTTTCTTCTTGTGAATCCAAGTCCCAACATATAAGTATCAAATTTTTGATACCACATCCTTGGTGATTGTGTTAAACCATACATGGAATTTTTCATCTTGCATACTAGCTCCTTCTTTCACTTCACAACAAAGCCTTATGGCTGCTTCATATAGATTTCTTCTTCCATATGCCCATGTAGGAATGTTGTTTTCACATCCATCGTTTCTACTTAAAAATAAAATGCAGCAACAACTTATAACATAAATATTATAGAATTTAACATGGCAACAAGAGAAAAAATATCACCAAAATTAATTCCCTCAACCTGGGAATAACCCTTTTCTACTAACCGAGCTTTGCATTTCTCCACTTTTCCTTATGGATTCAGTTTCTTTTTAAATACCCATTTGCTGCCAATGGGATTTCTTCTAGTCATAAAATCCACTAGATCCCAAGCCTCGTTATTAACCAAGGCTTCCATTTCTTCATCCATGGAATGTTTCCAGAGCTTTCCATCCTTTGAATTCACTGCCTCCCTTACAGTTCTAGGATCATCATCAGTAATAGACAAAGAAAAATTTGAATGAAAATAAGATGGAGTATACCTTTTCGGTAGCCTTCTTTCACGAACCGATCTCCTCAATATTGGAGTATGAGGATCTTCTTCTTTTGATTCTTGTTCTTCTGTAGAGTCTGATTAATCATCCTTTAAATCAAACTCTATTTTCTTTGGTTCTTCCTTACTTGGTAGGCCTTCCTGTTTAACAAAATCCTTCATGTCTCTAAATACCACATCTCGGTTATACACAACCTTGTTAGTTTATAGGTTCTAAATATTATAACCTTTGATACCATCTTTATACCCAATAAAGATACACTTTTCAACTTTCTTATCTAGCTTACTCGTGCTTTCATTTGGAACATGAACATAGGCCTCAAATCCAAATACCTTGAGATGTGTGAGAGAAGGTTTCTTACCAGTCCATACCTCTTGTTGAGTATTTTCATCCAATGCTGATGAGGGTGATCTATTGACCAGGTAACATGCAATACCCACTTCCTCTGTCTAGAATTGTTGCCCTAACCCGACACCACTGGGCATGCACCTTGATTTTTCCATCAAAATCTTGTTCATCCTTTCTGCAACTCCATTTTGCTGAGGTGTATATGGATTATTATTATTCCCTTCTATACCACACTTCTTACAAAATTATTCAAAATTCATTCCTGCAGAACTCTCTGCCATTATCTGTCCTCAACACCTTAATTATTTTCTTTGTTTGATTCTCAACAAGAGCCTTAAACTCTTTAAACCTGTCAAAGACTTCATATTTCTTCCTGAGGAAATATATCCAAGTATTCCTCGAGAAGTCATCTATAAATGAGACATAGTACACACATTTTCCTAATGATAGAACTGACACAGGTCCAAACACATCACTTTGAGCTGACTGTAAAGTTTTTTTTTCCCTCGTTAAACCAGAGGGGAATCTTACCCGATTTTGCTTCCCATATACACAATGTTCACATAAATCAAAATATAGAGAGACGTTAGAAATACCTTCAACCATACCTTTACCATGTAGTAGTCAAAGACCCTTCTCTCTAATATGCCCCAATCTTTGATGCCACAACATAACCTTTTCTCCAGAGACTATAGGAGTTTTTTTTTCTTCAATTCCAATATCAGGAAGAATGGAACTATTACACCCATCACTAATAGTTCTTCCTTTCATATTATACATAGTTTCAAACCAAACTCCCTTGAACAACACCATTTCTTGTCGAACCATCCTCTAGGTTTCCTTTTCAAATATTGCTTTTACCCTTGCATCATCCATTTTTCTTACATAAATCAAATTTCTGGCCAAACCTGGGATGTGTAAAACACTAGGTAGTGTTCTAATCCTTCCATATATGTGACTCAACTTGACTTTTCCTTGTCCTATGATTTTGTTTGTCGAGTAATCACCTAAGAAAGCATTACCTCCATCGTACCTTTCATATTCACAGAACCACTCCCTGTGGGGAGTCATATGAAAGGATGCACCTAAGTCAACCAACCATACCTCATGATCTGCAGGCATTCTTGAAGAATCCAAGTACACATACCCTCCTTCTTCCTTGAAGGCATTTTATTTTGTAGAAGGAGCTTCTTCAGATCCCTTCTTTTTCTCAATTTTGGATCTACACTGCATCTTGTAGTGTCCTTATTTTCCACATCTCCAACATACCTTTACAAACTTTCTAGGAGATTTATATCTACCCTTAGAATTAGATCCCCCACTTGAGGATTTATATCTATTTATTTCCTGGGTGCGTCCTCTTAAAAATAATTCATCTGTGCTCTCTCCTTCCATGTTCTTCCATCTCATCTCCTCTGACAACAAGGATGAGACCACTTCATCAAACTTCAAGGTAGTCGTATTACTACCTATGACCACAACCAAACTATCCCATGATTTTGATAAAGAGCAAAGTAAACTGATACAATTATCTTCATATGAAATTTAATCTCAACAGATACTAACTGACTTACCACAGTATTGAAGGTGTTCAAATGCTCTGTCATCGAGTCTCAATCTTTCATCCTCAGCTTATACAACTTCTTTCTTAGATAAATTTTATTTACTAGGGACTTAAACTGATAAAACTTCCCAACTTATCCTATAAATCTTTGGTTGTAGCTTCCTCTGACACATTCAGTAATACTGAATCTGAGAGACACAGTCATATTATTTTCTTCGCCTTCCAATCCATTTTTTTCCAGTCATCTATTGAATTTCCTATAGGTGCAGTACCTGGATCCACTACAGTCCACCGATCTCTGTCCACCAAGAGATCTTCCATCTTAAGCTTCCACAACACAAAAATTTTCCCATTAAACTTCTCGATCTCCATTTTTGAACTGCTCGCCATTTCTTTTCACCTGAAAAATCAATACCATAGATCTCCAACTGTAACAAGGCTTATCATAGTCCCGAGCCAAACCCTTGACCATAAAGGCATTCCCATGAAGCCAAAAAGGCTTTGATACCAAATGTAGATTTTAACCTTGTACAATATTTTACTGTAAAAAAATTTTCAATAAAATAACATAAAAGATACAATGGAGAATACACACATTACATAGATATTTTTCCCTTGGAAACCAAAACCAGGAAAACCAACATATTATATATTCATTCATAGTGATACATTGTTTACAATACAATATACATATAGGAGCTAGCGGAATCCAAAACCATAACCCAATGACTTGGATTAGTCAACAAACCTAATTCCTTAACTAGAAATAGAAAACCATAGGAAAAAACCATGTGCTGAAAAACCACCCAACAATGGACACAAAAATCGAGGTGATACAAAAAACAAGGCAAAAATGCGACCCATTTCCTAAGGAATTTTTTTTTCTCGGGGGTTCTTCCCTTGAACCTCCACTTAATGGGTATATCTCCCCCCTGCAACCCCCGAAGGGGGGGCCTAAAGCCCCCCCCTCAAAACCCCTTGCACGCTCGATGCAATGTAACAGACACTAGGACTAGTCGTGCAAAGAATATAACACATACCCAACAAAATTGTGTATAAATTATCTCATGTTTGAGTGTCATATAGTAATGGGTTGCAACCTCACTAAAAAATTACCACTTGCCATCCCCAGAATTTCCTTCAGCCAAGTGTATATGAAAACTAGTTTGGAGATGAAATTTTGTAAGACAACCCCTCATTAAAGGAATTCATTTGGCATAATTTGTTATAAATGGAAATTTAAAAAATATCCCACGTAAGTATTTGTTTCCATCATTGTTTGCATTGACAAATTCCTATTCTTAGTCACCTTTTTTTATACAAACAATCTTCCCCAACATGCAATCTGCCCCTACATGGGAAATCTTTACTGAGTTAGTCAAATCAAATACAAAATCATACTCTTCTACATAAATAACTATATATAACATCAATCCAATAAATTATTAATCTTTCTACCAAATTACTTCAATTTAAACTAAACAAGACTTTATTCCATTTTGTTAGCACTAGAAGTCACCCTCAAATTGCATATAAGGTAAGCCCAATGCCCATCAGTTTATATAGTAAATGTAAAGGAGTTTTAGGTGATCAAATGGAGAGGACTCAATGATAATAACATTCTAACTCAGAAATCTGGACCGGTATGCACAAGCAATTGAGGTCTTGGATCAACTCTAGTCAGTAAGTTGGAGTAAAGGTGAATAGGAGGAAGACTTTGGTGAGAAAAGTGTATAGGTCTTCCATGAACATCAGGCCTTCCAGAAGCCTAAGGAAGAAAAACTTAAACACAAGATCCTCTTGGATTCAAATTTCAAGGAAACTGAAAGAAATCATAACAACATTATAATCAAACATTCATCATAATACAGTCACAGCAATCCATGTGAATCAATCAGTCATGAGCTCTCTAAGTATCATAGGAAAATAAGATGGAGTAAGAAAGCTGACTTAGATTAATCAAGAAGTCTCAAATCAAGACATAACCAAAGAACCAATGTTCTTCATCAAAATATTACAATAGCAGGGAGCCTAGCTCAACCATTCAATGCTAACAAAATACTAAAACTGCCTATATATACTCAAAAATGTTGCAACCACTGGGAGCGTGATCGAACCTTTGCATTTAAAGATTTCAGTCGGTGTCTTCTCTATCAGACTGTGCATGCCTTAGTTATGTGTTTTGCAGGAAAATACGTCCAGAAGGAAACTTTAGATTGCTAGTCTGCACTCACAATCGTCTTCAACTTGTTTTCTATTTATGGGGTGAGACGAGGTTTCAACAAATTCTCCCATTTTCAATAACTACCTTCATCGGGATCAGGATGAGGCCTAACACCCATGAATGTTCCAGGCAATGCCCATGACTTCTTCGAGTCAATCACGGTGCCTTGAGGCCATGCAGATCTTCTTCTGTGACCAAATACGGGCGCTTTCGACCTTTGGCGCAGCTCCTCTCCATCACTCCATCTTCAACGCAACCTAGGGCCATGACCCTACACAATTGTGAGATTGCAGGTGCTACCAAGGGTGTTATGAAAGAAAACCTCTTTTGTCCCCACAATTCACCATGAACTGCCACACGTCCCTTTCTAAAAACCACGGTTCTGATTGGCACCCGCCCCTGAGATTTTAAAACGTGCGCACCTTCTGACCCGCAATTTGGTGTGACCATTGATCTTGCGATCTAATATTAGGCCTTCTGATCAAAAACTCAACTCTAGTGCTTTTTAGATTGACAGATCAGATCTTCCTCTTCAAAAAAATGACCGAGATTTTCTTCGCGGATCGGCCTTCGGTAATTTCAATTCTCAAACTCCATTTCTCTCCAAGTAAAACCTCCAGAGCTGATAATCTGATGACACATGAATCCTTGAGATTGATGACTGAGACTCTTTTTGGGTCTCTAGACTCTGAGAAAATAAAATATCAAGCCTGGGCTCCCAAAGGCCTTTACCCAGAGCTGGCGATATACTAACGCATGTCCTCATGAATCGAATGGCTGAGGATTACTTCGAGCATTTATCTGAAGCTCACGGATTTCAGCCACATGTCCCCGCTGATGGGTGGTATACATGACATCATATGATATCATGTCTGTTGACGTGTCATGATAAGGAGGGTGACATGGCCATGACAAAATGACTTGGAAAGAGTGTCACGCGTCATGCCTGATGAGAGTGCATCATGTTCTTCGACACTTCAAGACTTCGACAATTAAGGTCTTCGGGACTTCG